>JBBUKS010019419.1:0-10479 GCA_038050645.1 Hedychium gardnerianum
AGCAACAACTCACTACAAACAAAGCCAGCCTAAGCTAGATCGGTTGTTTCTTCCTCGGTGAGTCCCTCGGTGATTCTATTGAGGCTAATTCGAGGCAAAGGAGCATCTGCGGAAAGAAGATCTGCCTCGCAAAGTTGCGGGATAGTGTCGTCCATACCGTGCTTGAGCATGTTCATCATACGATTGCCAAGTAGCGAGTATAGCTCTTGGGAGCGGAGGAATTCCTTCTTCTTCTCACCCCAGCGCGCTTCTTCCCCAGCCATGTACTCTTTGAGCTCAACCTTCTTGTCCTCCAATTTATGTTGCTAGCTCTCCAAGGCTACCTGCAACATCTCACTCGCGGCCTCCCGGGCAGCTAATTCGGCACGGGTCTCCTCCAACTCCAGCCGAGCAGCTTTCCACTCCTACCTACGGGCCTCTTTCTCCTCCAGCAGATCCTCCTGAGCGGATTTCATCACCTCCCGCATGGTCTCACAGGAGCCCTCCTTCATCTCCACCATTGTTTGGGTCGTCCCCAGCTCTGCTTGCCGCTCGTCCGCATATGCTTTTGACTTACGTGCGGCGGCCAACTCTTTGCATTTGCATTTTCTCTCCAATTTATATTTTTCGTTGGACTCGGTCAGCTCAGTCCTAAGTTTTTGGACTTCGTCATGCGTCGTAGTCAAGTCAAGGAGCAATTGACGTAATTCTGCAGCGTCGGCAGCGACCAGGCAAAGATGATCCACCTCGGTCAGAAAGGACCCTACCGTAGGAGGAGTGGTCGTCTGCATAGAGGTGATAGGTCGATCTCCCAGCTCATTTGAAATTGGCTCGAGAGGGGCCTCCCGAGTCTCCAATTCCTTCAGTCGAGACATTATGACTCGATGGCGGTGGGAAAACTCCTTAAGCCGGCTACCGTGCACTATCATCTCTGACCATACTTGCAATACCGGTTCACTATTATGCATCTTTGAAACCAGATGTCAGAATAAATGGAAGATAAAATCCTACCCCGGTGAGGTCCGACAACATAGAGTCGATCAAAGATGAAAGAGTTCTCTGCTATGACTTGTCCTTAGTATCGGACCATATCTCGGCCAAAGTACCGTGCAGAGTGAGATGAAGTGGCGCCTCTCCTTGTCGCCCGATTCTGGGACAGGGGATGTCTCCCTAGTTCCCTGCGAACGCTGCCTCGAGGGGCTTGCAAATCCCTGACCCAACCCCGCAGGTAACCTCGCTTGGGCTTCTGCGCCCAAAGAAATAGTTGGCTCGTTGGCCACAACCCCCGCGCCCTCTACGCCAGTCGGGGTGGCCATAGTTGATGCTTGAGCCAAGCTAGGTCCAGCAGGGACCTCAGGGAAATGGTGTCTTGTCCGCTTTATAATCATAGGTATCTCTGAATCCTCCAAAGGAAAGGATTCGGCTGTCTCCCCAGGCAGCGCCGATTGAGCTGGTTCCGTGACCGGCACAAGGGGAACTTCAGGAGAATTGCGCATCCTCCACCTTCTCCTCAAGGGCGCCCCTGATTCCTCTGAGGGCGTCGACCCAGTAAGCGCTACGGGTAGTCTCAATGGGACTTGTTCAGCAACCGACACAATAAGAGACCCAGTTAGCGTCACCAATTCGAGGTCAATTCAATACCTCGAGCCTCCAATTTGTCCTCGGTCATTTTGGTCATGTTGTTCAAAGTCGCCTTCAACATGGTCTACGTTGCACAAACGGGAAAACTCTCAGTTAGACATAACAAATCCAAGGGAGAAAAGTATCCTACCGAAAGGATCCCCAAGAGCAGTGGCCACTGGGCTTAGCCCAAATCGGTATAATATCCCCTCCTGGAGTAGTGCTCGTCTGTTGTATTGGAGATCCCTAGCCCTGTGTAGAGAATCAAAATAAGCAAGCTCCACCTTGAAGTTCTTTGTTGAGGGCACGGGAGGCAGTTTCGCTCGCCACTCAATTGGCCAAAGAACAGCCGTAAGGGAACAGATGAAAAAGAACTGTGGTTTCTATCCCTTATGTGAGAAAGGTAGATTCTTCAAAAAGCTGCATCCCGATCGGGTCATAAAGTAAAACACCCCATCTTCCATTTTCTTTGGGTAGAAAAAATAATGGGATACTCGAGAAACTAAGGGGATACAGTGTAGGCGAAAAATTATGACTACCCCACATAGCAATCGAAAGGAATTAGGAGCCAGTTGAGACAAAGGAATACAGAAGTACTGGGCGACACCTAAGAAGAAGGTGGGGATCGGGAAACGAAGCTCGTTGATTAGATGTCCCCTGAAAAAGATAACAAAGCCTGAAGGGGACAATGGGGACGATCTAGACTACTAGGGATGACTATGCGATGGTCAGCTGGGATGTTGTAAGAAGACATTATCTGGTCCAGATACCCCCTGTTAAAATCAGACTCCTGGAAGGCGTACCAAAGATAAGTTGCTGCTTTTGCTGCCAAAATGGAAACTAGTACAACAAAAGGAAAGGAACAAGCACTTACACGACAAAGGACACGAGACACTAGACGACGGCGACGAAACTTGTGAAGAAGAAGCAGCAAACGAATCAAATGAAGGTGTCAAAGTTTTCGACAAAACCCTCATATACCCTCGACAGTTTATAGCTGGTCGCTTGATCGAAAAGGATCAAACAAGCGGGATTCAATTTTTAGCCATCGGATCAAAAATGGCGACCAAGGCCACCCACGCAATCATTAACATATATGGTTGATGCTTCTATCTCCACGACCCATCACATCCCATTAATTGACATTACCTCGAAAACGTACGACAACAAGGACTTTCGCAGCAACCGAAGCGGATAGCGTATGGCCCGTAGTCGGAGAATTAAATGACATTTATGATTAAGATTTTCTATAGATTCATATGGCCTGGCCACAACACGGGAAGTCGGGTCTCATTACGTCGAGGGCTCGATTACAATAGTCCAGTCAGTCGGACTTTGGCCTCCTTCGATCAGACTTGCGAGGGAGACTTGTGATACGGAAAGAAGACGAAATCCTGCAGGGTTCACACGAGGACAAAGGAAGTCCACAGTCTCCCTGCCACGGGTCATAAGTCAAAGGAAAGTCCTACACCCCCCAATCGGGAGTCCACCACCAACCGAGAGTTCAGTTCCCGCCACCTGGGAGTCCCACCGCTCGAGAATTCGTTTACCCAATCGGGGAACCCCACCTGCCGGGGCCAAAGCTCTCAGCGGGCCAATCCCCCTGGCCCAATTACCTTGTGGCCCAAACACATAGCAGTCTGCTGAGGGGTGATGTCAGCGGGACATCACCCTACTATAATTGTTAGAGTATAGGAAGTGGTATGAGGTATATTATACCTCAAGATACGATAGAACACGAAAAGACGCTACCCTTGTCGGCGTATGATGAACGTCCATCAGTTATTAATATATTGAGAAGAAAGAGTAATAAAGAAAGTAGTATAAAAACACCCCCTCTCTACGAAGGAAAGTATGATAAAAAAATGAGTTAATCTTCCATGGGCCGACAGACTCCTCTCTCGGTGCTCAAGCCTCTTTTGGAATACATAGGAGATTGGTCTATAGAGACTCCAGCTCATCAGTGGTTCATCCATTGCGTAGTTCTCAGACAGGAACAGATATAATAAAGAAAACTAGATGAACACATATGATATGATTCCATATCATTTTTATATCTCTAGGTTCATCAGCGAATTTTGACTGAAATCAGTTGAAAATCCTAGAAAGCTCGGAATGATATGAAACTAGGTCCTATGTGTTCGTCTAGTTCTCTTGATTGTATTCATGCCCTCAAACATTATTTTCATACGCTATATTGAGAGCAACAATTTTTTGAATACAAATGTGTCATAAATCGATTGTTATACTGTAGTAATCGATTGGGGTTGACGTAAGCGAATGCGGAGGGACAAAAGTGGAATTAGATACGTGATTTGGTAATTTTGAAACTTACCTATATGATTTGAGTATTCGATAACTTTGCTATGTGGTTCAGTAATTTATCGAAAGAAATGTATTTCATATAGAGCCGTCAATTTGGGTTAGGTTCGTTGAATTAGCCTACCCCACCAAATAATTTAAGCGAGTTGGGTTAAAATTTTATAACATATTTAAAGGTGAGTCAAGGTGGGTCGACCCACTTCAGCTCGTGGTGGGCTTGAGTTGATCCATGGGTTGAGGATTTTTTTTTAAAAAAATTAAAACTAAAATAGGAAATTCAATAAGCTCGTGACTTTATTAATTTATGATATGACATCTAATAGCAAAAATATTATATAATTCAATTGAAAAAATAACCATCAATATTTTTATCCTAAGCATATCTACTAAACAAACTATTCATATTGTAATAATAAACAAGTTAAAAATTTGATAGCATGCTCATACAAAGTTTATCACAAAAATTGAGCGCACTATGGTGTGAATGATGCGTCTAAACATGCTTATGGAATGCAACCAAATTAATTATGATACAAGAAAACTTATGGAAGTATTTTTTTTTTTCAAAATATAATCTACCTTGCCTAGTCCGTAATCCAAACTTAAATTTTTTAATTATATATATATAGATATATTATTTTTAATAGGCTCGTGGGTTGACTCGCCTAACCTGTAACTCGTAATCCATCTTGCCCAAGATGATGGGTTGGCCTATCACATCTCGCCAAATGGCTAGTCGACTATGAGTCAACCCGCTTGGTCATGAATCGATTCATTTAACCGTTCTAATTACATGATGAAAAATATAATGGAAATAGAAATCAATAACAAATTTTTTATAGATCTTATAATTGAATTTACTATTTACTATTTTCAATTTTTAATATTTTTTTATTGATAATTATGTCTCATCTTTAAGATTACACTACACTAATATCTCCTTATATTGATCAATTAGCAAGCACCGCCCAGATTAATTCTGGATCGTACGATGGCATCCTCGCCAGCGAACACTCTCCGTCCATTTCGTTGTCCCACGAAGCCGACGCCGAAGACGGCGACTGCGACGACACCGCTTCCTCCATTTCGTCGCCCTTCTTCTCCGCCTCCGCCGTCGCAGCCTCCTCCGCCGCTCTCTTCTTCACTCTTTCCTCCTGCCGCCGCGCCTTCGTCCGCCTTACGAGGCGCTGGCATATAGTCTGGATCTTGGAGTCGACGGCGGACCGCAGCGCCTTCAACCGCTCGTGGCGGTCTCCGGCGTCGCGCAGGTCCGGGAAATTGAGCCGCGCGTACTCTCCGCGGAGCTTGTAGGCGGCCCTGTCGTACGCGTACGCCGCCGACTCGGGGGAGTCGTAGGTGCCGAGCCACATCCGCATCCGGTTCTGCGGAAGACGGATCTCTGCCACCCACTTCCCCCAGTGTCGTTGCCGCACCCCCCGGTATAGCTTCTTCTTCCCACTCTCCACAGCAGCCATCGCGATCGCGCCGTGCTGGTGGAGCGACGGGGTGGTTCGGGTGTGGTGGCCGGTGCTGAACCGCCTCAGGATCTCTGTTTGCTGGAGGTAAACGGATGAGCCGAGACATGGGACCGCCGGCCTGGCTGGCGGGAGCGACTGTGGAAGGTGGGAGAATATGGAGTCGATGGCGTTTGTCCCCGAGAGGAGGACCTTCGATACGGCGGCGCTAATCTCGCTGGGAATTTCCGCCGTCGTTAGGGTTTCTTGTATTCCATCCATGATTCCAGCAATATTTCAGCCCGGATTATCACAAGTTAGAGATTTTTTTGCTCTCTCTCTCACAATAAAATAGGATTTTTTATGCAATTATGGTTGCAACAAAATGGAACACAAGGGGAATCACAGTAGACTCTAAAGTACACAGAAAGCTTGATTTTGGAACATTACAGGAGAGACAGAAGAGGGATAGGGTGCTGTGGATGTTGTTATGGTGGTGGAGGAAAGGGATATTTATAAGCTGAGAGTCTTCTCAACTGTTGATCTGTCTTATTCTTCATCATATTATGGCCTCAATTCTCTTCTTTACAGATAATTAGGGGAAAAGAATCGGTTGTTAATGGTGAAAAGGATAGCATTTAGGAACAGTTGGTCCCATGATAGGGAAGGATTGTGTGAGCACAAGACCCGCTCAAAGCCCAGGTTCTGCTTTTTCTCTTGTTATTTTTTTTTTTGAAATAGGGGAGAGTCATTCAAGTCCAAAAGCTACCTTTTGGTATTTATGGCTCCCAGCTGTGCATGTGATCAACTTTGACGTCAAGCTCCGTGTCTGAATTGTGTGCCTTTGGCTTGCTTAGACTCAGTCCTCTTACCTTCCATTCCCGTGGAATGAAATTTTAAAGGTGCGTAGCAAGTCAACTCTCTATTATTCCCTTATGATGATCAATGAGACATGAGTAATGAATAATTTCTTTTTCACATCAAGAGTGGACAAATTAAATGTCCCAATTATACTGAAGAAAGTTACCAGGGTAGTTTGTTCCTTTAATTTAGGATGAAGCTTGATTTTTGACTATTTGACAAGTTGGTAATAAGTAGGCAAACATAAGAGGCAACAGAATACTGATAGCCTAGTTATTATTGCCTTAGTTTTTGTTAGTTGAAACAGAGATCCAATCTCTCTCTTTGTTTTTTGTTTTTTTTTTCAGTTTGAAATGAGCAGCAGTACTATCATCCAGTCTAGTCTATTTTTGATTGACTTTCTTCTCCTTTTTATTTAATGAATTTTTATGAATCCAGTCTAGTCTATTTTTGATTGACTTTCTTCTCCTTTTTATTTAATGAATTTTTATGAATAAAAGATAGAAATATTTGAACAGATTATATATATATATATAACTTCCAAACACATGGGTACGTTTGAATGACACTGAACTCTGACTAGACAAGGGACTTGGTAATCAGTCATTAATACTAACGAATACCAAGAGGACACGTGCATAAAGAGTCACCAGAACCAGATAGGTCTCAAATGATTTTCTTTTCGAGATACCGCTTCTCTCCTCTGTCTCCACATGTATCATGCATATTCTTCCTATAACAGGTTCAGATTAGTTATTTTGATAATTTATTAAACATTATTTGCATTGTAGAACTAACATTATCAACCTGAGTTTCAATCCAAATTGTAGAACTAATAATTTTATGACAACCGGCTTCAAATAATTGGAACTTATCTTGTATAGCAAGTAAGTTTTATATGGCCAAAGTTATATTATGTAGTGAATCCTTTATATCATGATCAGAAAGTTAGAAACATTTCAATTGCTATTTGGAATATCAATATACGTATGTTGCTTACTATTAGCATAATTTGTACTTTGCTTTAAAATAAGCATGATCAGAGAGCTAATTTATGAAATTTTCCTCATACAAGCTTGTGCTCATCATGGGCATTGGCGTGCTTGATAGAAAAGACCTTCTTGGCAGAACATGAGGGCATTTAATAAGTTGATTGACTGGTATTGCTAAAGGATAACAAGTATCCTTTGTGCTTTCAAAGAAATACTGAAATGGTCAAGGCATGGTGTGGCCTAGTGAACAGGTTGCAATTTCTTGTGAGTTTTGGCACTTGATTTGCTCATATAAACCCTAGCTTTTGCTGCATTCACAGGGAAAGAAACAGTACCATTTAATTTCGTAATTTTCCTCTATTGTTAATCTCCCACCGAGCTCATTATCCACCCACTGTTGTTGTGAGAACTAGTTCAACATCATCCTCACGAGATGAATTGATAGTTAGTGTATAAAATATTATCATCATAAAGTCTAAGGGTCAAATCCTGACTAGTAGTCAGATTTCTGTCCTCCCCCATGTATTGATCATTATTCGAACTAATAAATTAGTCTCTATAATTTATCTCCTCCGTGTTAATCTTGAAACGAGCTGACGAGAGTACTAAGAGTGAACGTTTCATCTTTTATCATCACGAAAACTAGTTCAACATCCTTGTAATGAGCTTTCATATGCTAGTGATTCACCTATCTTGTCGTAACAATGAATTTATTATCAGATAGCAAAATTGCAAACAATTATGTTCTCTTCATTTATTTGCAATCCAAAACCAACAGAAGCTAACCCGGTTCTCTGCTCAACCAACTATTTACAGCACTAAGGTTTTTTTCTCGAGGGAAAAAGCAGAGTGATGTAATTTTCACATCTCAATGAAACAGGTACGCTCCATTGTTAAGAATTTCATCAGAGTTAAGGAAGTCCATCCCGTAGTTGAAGCACATTCACTATCCTTAATATTCTGTCTCTACTGAAACTGTGACATGAAGAAAAAAGTAATGTTAATTGCAAGGCTTCCTTTCCCTTCTTTTGACTTTTAATTCTTATCTTTTGTCTCTTGATAAGAACAAAATCTTCTCATTCGATGTTTATGGCAAGCTTAGTGATGCATGACAAATCCTCCACAATTGTTTCAGCTCCCATTGATCAATTGTTCTCCCCTTTGTGAAAAAAGTCATCACCAAGCACTAATTCCTTTCAAATCCTTGATCGTGTGGATTAACCAAGAGTTGAATGAAGAAGCAAAAGTCGACTTGTCCAGCCGTATGAGGCCTTGACTTTGTTGAGTTGTCGGCGCCTCTCCGCTGACATTTTTGCTGGTGATAGATGCTGATAGGTTGCTTATCTTCTCGGCCGTCGTTTGACCTTTACGGAATCCACTAGACTGCTTTATGTCATATAGATACTTGTTGTCTAGATTGTCTTCTAATTCCACCGACGAAGTACTGATTATTAGGTCAGATGGTCGTTGGTTTTGAGTAATAACTCTCGACCACATTTTAACTAACAAGCTGACAGAATTAAATCTTTTCGGCTTTCCTTAATTTTTGTCAAATTGTTTCCCTGAGTTGACAATGGGCTATTGATGGAACAGATCAATCGGTGTCGGGGTGGCTAAAATCTCGATTAAACTGAAATAATAAGTTGAATCGATCAAATTCAAAAGTTTGATTTGGTTAGTTTAGAAATTTATTTTTATTTGATCTCGATTTTAAACTTTTAAATTCTGTTAAATTGATTAAATTAAATTAATATTAATCATCTGTTATGTCGTGAACAATCAAATGATGATGTATTTATTGGAAAAAAAATTATTACTTTAACGACTCTTTCATGATGACTTCACACTCTGAGTAAATTATAAGGATATTTATCTTAGCATAGTGATCTTTTACATGAGAGAGATTAGGTACTCAACGAGATATTTTATATCCGTTAAGAATTAATTCTAAGATTTATTGAAATAATCACTCATATAGATATTCATAAACCCAACAGCGACAACATATCAAAATAGTATATTTAACAATTGATCGATGAATTTAATTGTTCAATAAAAATAATAACAATCAAGTGAGGATGCAACATTAGTCAATTTTTAAAAAAAGTTTAATTAATTTGATAATTAATTAAATTAATCAATTTTATATCAATAACAAAATTTGATTGGTTAAATTTATTAAAAAATTAGTTCGTTTCGATTTGTTCAATCCGTTTGATTTTTAGTAGAATGCTTATCCTAGTCACTCACATGACATGGCCCCATCAGATCTACGTGAAAGATTCCTATCCTTTTGGCATGGGCACACCAGTCGGCCATTTTTTATATGTTTTCTTCAATTTTTGTTATGAACCAGACCAGCTGAAATATATTAATTATATTTTTCAACTCCACAATTAATATATTTCATCTATTATTTATTCATAAATATTTTAAACTTATTATTTAATATAAAATAATAATTATTTAATATAATTATTTTAATATTAATATTTTATTAAAACAAAAGCAATACACATACAATTTTTTTTAAAAATAATACAACATACTAATATAAATATTTCATAAATTTAAAATTAAAATATAGAAGTATAAATCATATTAAATTAATCAAATACATAATGATAAATCATAAATTATCATTACCACAATTAATAAAATACACAAGGAGTTGATAAAATAAACAAATTCACTGCATGTTAAATTTTTTTTTTCGGTTCACATATCATTAGATAATTTTAAAGTTATTCATTGTGGCAAAAAGGCGAAACGCTCGCCCCCAGCGCCCCCGAATTTTAAAGTTATTCATCTATCATGTCTCGTGTGTCTATTACTACAATTTTAATCATTACCAAAGTTAATTAATTGAATTTTAAAAAAAATTGCCAGATTTTAACCGTGGGCAAATTTTAATCTCAAATTGAACATTGTCACTTGAATTGTGGCCCCTCCGCGAGCCCACGCCATCAACGTTCTTCAATTTTTTTTAAAAAAATATTTTTATTATTTTTTGAAAAAAAAAAATCATCGAGCGAAACCTTTTGCCAGGTGATTTCTTATTACCTCTATCCTCTCACCTCTAATGAGGGATATTTGAGAGAAATATTCTCTTTGAAAATGCTCTAAAAATATTGTTTGATTCAATTGAAAAAACTTTAAACAATGACATTAGGGATGACACTAGGCAGAACGAGTAGGATGAGAGAGTTATTGAAATGTAATCTATGTGAGTTATAGGTTAAATTTCATGT
>JBBUKS010019430.1:0-11745 GCA_038050645.1 Hedychium gardnerianum
ACTAAGAGATAGAGCCAAAACATGATTAAATTCCCTACCTCCAAACAACATTACATATTGGGAACAATGTGAACAAGTATTTTTGCAAAAGTTCTTTCCTCCAAGTAAGATGGCATATATGAGGAATTTAATAGCTAGCTTCAGACAAAGTAATGGAGAATCTCTTTATGAAGCATGAGATCATTTCAAAGGACTTCTAAGACAATGCCCCCATCACGAACTAGAGAAGTGGCTAGTTATCCACACTTTTTCTACAATGGAATCAACTATCATACTAAGGTCTCTTTGGATTCTGCAACAGGCGGTGCTTTGATGAATAAGAGCCTAGATGAAGCAAAAGAAATAATAGAGAGTGTGAATTTAAATTATCATCAATGGATATTGGAAAGAAGTAACCCAATTAAAATTCCAGGAATACATGGGGTTAACACTTTGGATTTAATCTCTGCTAAGATGTATTCCCTTACAAAGAAATTCGAAGCTATGAGCACCAACTAAGCAAATGCAATCAGTGTAAGTTGTGAAATATGTGGTGAAATGGAGCATGCAAAGAAAACTTGTCCACTTGGAGCCATAACTGCATAATTAGCTCAAATTGAACAAGAAGATGCAATTGGGAATTTCAACTCCAGACCCATCAACTCATATTCAAACACATACAACCCTGGATGGAGAAATCATCCAAATTTCTCCTATCACGACAATAATCAAGAGCAAATGGGGCAGACATCAAATTTTAAGTAGACTTCACAATCGTCACGCTTGGAGAAGTTAATTAAAGAAATGCGTGGTGATCAATTAGAAATGAAGAATGATATCAAGAAGCTCTGCGGGAGGCTGGATAATGTTGAAAATTACTTAAAAATTCTTGATAATCAAGTGGCACAAATAGCTACAACTTCCTCAAGACAACAACCTAAAAATAATACAGTTGAGCATTGTAATGCCATCAAGCTAAGAAGCGGACGGACCTTGGGGCATCCCCAAGTGACTGCTACATCTGAAGGGATTGGGAGTACACCAATCGGAGAGTCAGCTCCTTCTTCTACACATCACGAGCACATCCAAGAAGAAGTTGAGAACAATAACTCGATTGAGGCTAGCCCACAGGGTAGAATTGTACCACTGATACCCTTCCCTCAACGGATTACAAGTGCAACAAGGGATGAGGAATTCAACTAGTTTTTGAAGAAGATTAAAGAAATATGCATTGAGATTCCATTTATAGATGCCCTGCAGCAAATGCCCAAATTTTCCTTGTTTATGAGGAACATTCTTTCATTAAGACGCAAAAAAGATGGTAGCAAAATAGTAGCCTTAACTACGAAGTGCAGTGCTTTACTATCAGACTTTATGTCTCCAAAGTTGAAGGATCTAGGAAACTTCTCTATTCCCTGCACCATCAGGACTACTATTATTGAAAAAGACTTTTGTGATTTGGGGGCTAGTGTTTGCCTCGTGCCACTTTCGTTGTGTAATAATTTAGGGTTGAAAAACTTGAAACTCACCACTATGACATTGGAACTGGCAAATCACTCCCATAGATACCCACTTGGTATTCTTGAAGATGTGCTAGTTAAGGAAGGAAACTTTTTGGTCCCTACCAACTTTGTGGTCCTAGAGATGAATGAGGATTCTACAATCCTAATCATCTTAGGAAGGTCATTCTTGGCCTCCGCCGGAGCTATATTTGATGTGAAAGATCACAAACTCACATTAGCACTGGGAGAGGCAAAGTATGTTTTGATTTATCTAACTCCTCTTATACTCTACATGTATTTGATAATTGCAACAGGTGTAATGAACTTAAACAAGTAGAGTCCATGAAGAAATCTCTGAAGGAGATGGAGAAGCCACCAGAGGAAACACATTCTAATGTCAAAGGAAAAAGGGTTGGACCCAACCATGAAAAGTATATCATCCCAGCGAAAGCTAGGATGGAAAGAAGGGATCAAAGCCTAGAACACCATAGGAGAGGGGAGCATAACCCCTTCAAGGCCAAGGCTCCAAGTTGAGCCAAGCTAGGGGTGGAGCTTATGACCTTAAACAAGTGCTTCTTGGGAGGCAACCCAAGAGTTATTTTAGGTGTAACTTTTTGTCTATTTTTCTTTGTCAATAATTTTGTTAATATTTTTCTTTTATTTTCTAGGTTTAAAGGCCCACATGAGCTGGTCGTGGAGTTTCCTCGGGCGTGGAGGGACAATGGAAGGAGAATAAGCGAAGAAGGGCCACAAAATAAGAAGCGAGACCGGGGTTACCCCACACGGTCGGGCCCCCCCCCCCTCCCTTAGTAGAGCCAAAGGAAGGCCGTGTGCTAGGAGACATGGTCGTGCCCTCTATTCAGAAGGTTCACAAGCTCATGTTGTGTCTCTAGACACGACCATGTCTCCCAGCTGTAGGAACTCAAGTCCAGGCCATGCCCAAAAAGCACGCCTTGCTTCCAAGGCAGTAACATCTTAGCTCCTGGCACAACCTTGTCCCTTCCAGGCCAACTTCAAACATAGGCATGTTTATTCAACATGGCCATGTCCAAGAGGAAGAAATAACTCAACCATAGGCCGTGTCTTTTAAACATGACCGTGTGGAGACCCATGCTCTTTAATAAGACGAGGGACACGACTGTGTGCCCTATATCACACGGTCGTGCCACCCCTCCTCTTCTCCATCTCTTCTTCTTCCTTCCTCTTTTCAACCTCCTAAACTCACACCTTCAAATAAAATCAAGATCTTCTCTCTAAAAAACATCCTCTTCTCTTCCTCTTGGATAGATCTACTCATCCAAGAGTTAGATCCAAGATTTACCTCAACCCCAAGTGCAAGATCTTTCTTCTTCTCTTTAAGATCTAGATCTAGATCTCTCTTCTTCTTCTCTTCAAGATTCGAGATCTAGATTTCTCTCCTCTTCTTTCCTCCTCTCCTCCACAACCAAGGACTCTTCTTCCCATCTAGACTCTCAATCATGTCCGAAATTTTGAAGAAACTTCGAAAGGATGGTGGATCCGGCAAAGATGATGACTCTGAAAAAGGCAAAGGAAAAGAAATTGATAAGGGCAAGGGGAAGGTAATTGACAAGGGAAAAAGGAAAGCTACCGACAAAAGCAAAGGGAAGAGACATGCACGTGATGAATGTAACAAAAATGAATACGATATTATTTTTCTTAATTAACAACAAAAGTCTAGATATGATAATTTTGTTTGTCTTAAATTGATTTGCACTTGTTATCTTGACAATTATACTAATGAAGTTTTAGGGATTAGGGAGGATGTTGAATGGATGAATGATAGCATGGGTTGGACAACATTTATGAGTTTGAATTATCCAACCTACCCTAGAATTCCTAAGTTCAATAGAGATTAACTTTTTTAATGATGAAGGGAAAGTTTTTTTCGCCTTCTAAATCAAAATTTTAGGTGGTCTCTTATTGATTTTAATAATTTCTTTGGTTTTCCAAATGAGAGTAGTCATGATTTTCATCCTTCATTTAAAAGCGAAGAATTTTGGATGGAGATTGCTTTAACCGATGATGCCTATGACCCATCGCGCTCTAAGACTTTTTTACTACAAAACCCTATTCTTCGTTATATACACCGTGTTATGAGTAAGACCATCTTTGATCGGGCTGAGAGTGACGGTGTAATAAGGAAGATCAAACTTTATTGTTTTTGGATAATATTGTTAAATGAAGTCTATTTTAATTCAGGTTATTATTTTCTCCAAACTTTAGCAAAGGTGTCTAGATCGTCTACAGGGACCATTGTGTTTGGGGGGTTTATTACCCACATCGTCATCAATTTGGGTTGCGACTTGTATGAGTTAGAGGCTTTACATGGTAACACCAAAATTGATTTAGACACTTATTTGGCGATGGGAATATTTCACCGGGAAAATAATGGATATAGTTTCCTTAGGAAAAACGAGTTGCCTCTCCTCCCTAATCCCGACCGTACTTCATTTAGAAATCCCGCCAATTTGATCATCAGTGACCCCCCCTATTAACATTCCCTCCATCTCTGTGGACCCCCTACATCCTCTTCTCATAAAGTTGAACACGATATCAAACCCGTTAAACATTCATTCGCTTAAGGCGATACGGGTCGCTCTAGGTTTGATTTTTCTGACTTACATGCTTCTATGGACACTCTTCAGGAAGAGCACAATGCCACCCATCATATGTTGGAGAGACATTCTGCTTTGACCGAAGAGCAGTTTCAAGAAGTACAGGACCATTTTGGGAAAACAAGGAGTTTCCATGGGTAGGTATCAGATTTTGTAACGGATTATTATAATGAGCAAAGGAGAATGGAATATTTTGGACATTTTATGGATATCACGAGGCGACAAGTTTCCACACTCTACGAATATCATGAGCACATTGGTAACTTGCCAGGAGTGCCTCCATTCCCTTATAGACACCCATGAATCCCAATTTGGCATATCAATATGCCCCCCCCCCCACCATATTCTTGATTTCATTGGGACAATGAAATGTCTAAGTCTGGGGAAGAGTTATACATATGTACATAGCTTTATTTTGTTTTTGCATTTGCATGAGTTAGATTAATTTTATTTTTTGCATTTGTTTCAGTTTGCTTGTTTTAGTCTTGTGGCATTTCAATTGCATCATTATCATAGTTTAGCATTGCTTGTTCTCTTGCAAAAATAATAGCATACTCTTATCTAGATTCTCATGTATTGTGATGCATGTGCTAGTATGTTTAGTGAACTATTTTTTTCTATCTATAGTAGCATGCAGTGAGCATGTATGTAATTGTATGAGTGTGAGAATTGGCCTAGTCTTAGGATCTCTTTCACATTATGCTTGATATTGATAGTTGATACAGCTAAAAATAGTCATGATTCATAGAATTGGACTAGTACTTATATTTCTAAGGTGATTTCTTAATTACATTTTAGTTACTGGACAAACTTGGATCACGTTAGCTCATTTGGAAAAATCAAAAACCCTCTACTCATTTTGGTGCTATATGTTGCTACATACATGCACATAAAAAATGAATGAATAAGGGTTAAAAAATAGTTGTCGTGAGTGAAAACTAACAAGTTACCTCTTTGAGAACGAGTTAGGTTAATGGAGAAATAACTATTATGTTTCTCTTAATCTGAGCAATCCTTTGAGACCTTGTATAGTTGAGAAAGATGAACCATGTATGTGGTAGGTAAGTGCCTATCATTGGGTACATAAGGAACATAGTTAGATGACGACTTGACTAGGCTTGGATGTTGATACTTGAAAATGTTAAGCCACTTATTGCACTGAGCACTAAGAACTATTATTTTGGTCATTCTTAAATAAATCTTTGTATCATGCTCACCAATGAAACTATGGGTTAGGATTAATGTGAATCACTAGGGATTATAATCACCTCATTGCCACCTGAATCTAGATTGTAGGTTTTTTCTTGAGAACAGTCAAAGATTTAAGTTTGGGGGTATGATTTGCATAGATTATATAAATTTTTATGTATTATTTGATGCACATTTTCTTACATTTCATTGACATGATCTACATTATCGCACCTCATTTTATTATGTTATCATGCTTTTAATCCATATCATTCGGAGATCTGCTCTTTATGTGTTTTCAATTATAGGATGCGTTTCGGAGCAATATGGAACTTTTACAGAGAGAAAAGAAGAAAAGAAGAGCAGGAAGCAGAGCAGCTAGGAGAAAACCCTAGTCGTGCCTCAGATGCAGTAAGAGCTCGAGGCACAATCGTGTCTCCCAAACACGACCGTGTGACATATGTGAAGAAGGTCAAGGCACGGCCGTGTCTCCTAAACACGACCGTGTGTCAATACTGGGAAAACTTGAAGCATGACCGTGTGTCCCAGACACGATCGTGTCTCACTTGCAATGCATTCTCAAACCTAGGTCGTGCCTCCACTCATCACAGCCTCAAGTCTAGGCCATGTCTCCCAGACACGACCATGTGCTAGAAAAGACATGAGTCGTGCCCCATGCCTATAAAAGGGATTTTTTTTCTCTTTTCTCAAGGGAGATGGTTCTTCCCTTCTAAGGAGAACACTAGGTTCTTCCACACTTCATTTTTCAGAGATTTCTCCGGTGATCTGAGGTGAATTTCTTCGATCCATCTTCATCCAAGCAAGGAAAACACTCTCAAAGACCGAGACAACATCCAGCTAAGCATTATTTTCCTCTTCTTTCTAGATTTGGGCTTGAATGTTTCTTTTGATGTGTTTGTACTTTCTCTCCTTATTTATGGACTAGATCTCATGTATTCTAGGGTTAGGGAGTAACTATGTTTTGATTGATGATGGTTGAACTATGGATATTCAAATTTTTCATTTCTATGAGATGTTACCTTTTGTGCTATATGTGTTGTGTCTTGTACATGTTTGACGAAATGTGTATGTGAATGATGCATGTAGATCTAGGGTTTGCTTCTATGTTAAGGTTGCTACTAGACTGAATAATTGGAAGATCCTTAGTGACAAAGGATTCTCATTCAATCGAACGTTTGTGCTTTTAGTAACAGAGGACACAGACACTTATTTCAATTTCTAGAGTTAAAAGACCTTGACATAGGTACTAACCCTTGTTCATAAGAGTAGTGTGGAGAATTAGGATATGATCATATATTATAGGGAAATTATCTAGCATCATAGTGAAACCGAAAGCCTAGAATTGCTCCTTAAATCGACCTTCACAACTCACTTGGACTTAGACCTTAGAACTCTCTCTCTCTCTCTCTCAAGCCCTTTCTCACACTTTCTCTCTTTTAAGTTCACAAGCTCCAAACTTGATTAGTCTAGATAAATTTCTTCATGAAATCACCAATGCCATAATCCATAATCCTTGTGGATATAATAATCTTTTATATTACTGACAATATTATCGTGCACTTGCAGTCTCGTAACACTTGGAACCTTTCTAACTTATTGCGCCACTATTTAAGGTGAATATGTATCTAGACTAGGACTTGGAATCATTCTTGTTCATCTATAAATTGGCATCAGTATACCCACCTATCATCATTTCACCCTCTCCATATACCAAAAACAAATCCTTAGTACTTAAGGATTGCCTTAACAGCCATCCAATGATTCATGCCTTGATCTGATTGATATCTGCTCATGACACTCAAAGTGTTCGATAATTCGTACCTCGAATATAACATAGCATACATGATTGATCCTATAGCTGACACATATGAGATCTTACTCATGTGAATCCTCTTGTCTTGTGTGCTCTAGCACATAGACTTTGAAAGGTGAACTTCATGTCTCTTGGGAAGATAACCTTTCTTAGACTCTTCCATGCTATGCTGTTTTAGCACTTTATTGATGTATGTAGACTATGAAGACAAATCAACCTTTTTTGATCTATCTCTATAGATCTTAATCGCAAGGATATAGGTTGCTTCTCTCTTATATTTCATGGAGAATGTCTTGAACAACTAAATTTTTAACTGATTGTAGAATGGGCACATCGTTTCTTATAAGTAATATGTCAGCAACATATAATACTAGGAAGATGACTGCACTCCCAGTAACCTTCATGTATATGTAGGTTCATTTGGATTTTATTAGAAATTAAACTCTTTGATTACTTCATCAAAATTGGTATTTAAACTCCTAGATGCTTGCTTCAATCCATAAATGGACCATTGAAGCTTGCATATTTTATTTTGTTAACAGATGTGAAAACCTTGGGTTATATCATATGCACATCCTCGAACAGGTTCCCTTTAACGAAAGCCTTTTCCCGATCTATTTTTCCATATCTCATGATCGTAATGAGCTACTATGTTTAGGAGTATCTGAATAGATTTAAGCATGACTACTAGTAAGAAGGTTTCATCATAGTCAATACCATGTTTTGAAGATAGCATTTTTCCACCACTCATGCTTTGTTGGTAATCCAATTACCATCCATGTCGGTTTTCTTCTTGAAAACAACTTGCGCCCAATAGGTGTAATACCTTCGAGTGGGTTCACCAAGTTCCAAACTTGGTTTTTCAGATATGAAACCCATTTTCAATTTCATGACTTTCAACCATGAGTCCCTTTCTGAACTTTCATAACTTCTTCAAAACTAGTAGGCTTCTCATCCTCAATTAGTATCATGTCTCTCAATTCACTTATGAGAAATCTATATCTCTCAGGAATTGGACGTGCCCTACTACATCTACGAAGAGGCGGTGTATCAACAAATTCAGCCATTATCTCATCCCTATGAGCAACAAGCTGTGGATCTTAATTAGGCGTCTCTTTTGTGTCTATTGGAGTCACTTGAACTACTCTTAGTTCAATCTTACTCCCACTATTTTCCTATAAGAGAAACTCTTCTTTAGAAATATAGCATTCCTTTTTAAAAAAACACCTTTTGTTCCATGGGATGATAGAATTTGTAACCCCTAGTTTCCTTAAGGTAACCAATAAATAGACACATATCAGACTTAACATCTATCTTATCTGATACAATCCTCTTCACATAAGAAGGACAACCCCATATATTCAAGTAGGATAACTGAGGTTTCTTATAAGTCCATATCTCAAATGAAGTAGTAAAGACTGCCTAAGTCGGGATTTTGTTTAGCAAGTAAACAGTAATCTCGAGTGCATAACCTAAAAAGATTTGGGAAGACTTGCATGATTCATCATTAACCAAACCATGTCCAACAAGGTTTGGTTTCACCTTTTAGACACATCATTATATTATGGCGTGTAAGGCAAAGTCCATTGAGACAATATCCCATTGTCCCTGAGATAATCTTGAAACTCTTGGCTTAAGTATTCACCACCTCGATCCAATCGAAATATTTTAATACATTTGCCAAGTTGTTTCTCTACTTCGGGTCTAAATTCTTTGAACCTTTTCAAAGGCATCAGACTTGTATCGCAATAGATACACTTACCCAAATTATGAGTGATCATTGATGAAGGTGACAAAGTAGCTATAACTTCCGTGTGCATGAGTTGACATGGATCCACATACATTGGTATGTATAAGGCACAATATGTCATTCTCTCGTTCACCTTTTCCCTTAAAAGGAAACTTAGTCATATTGTCTTTTAAGCAAGCGCATGTATCAAATGAATCCAATTTAAATGATTCCAAAATTATACACTTGTATAATTCGGACATGCGTTCTCTGCTTATATGGCCAAGGCGACAGTGCCACGTGTAGGAAGCTAACTGATTATTTAATTATCTACTATTCATTAGCTAACTTATGTTATTACACATATGTGAGGCACACCTGGTATCTAATACTCATGTGTTTGAAGACATAGTGTGTCATTCATTAATGAAGATTCTTGAAGGAGATGGGGCATTGAAAGTCATTCTGTAGTTTTCCCCAATGTCCCATCTTACCATAATGGTAACATGGGCCCTTAGGAGTGTCTTCTTCTTTATTGACCTTGAGAACAATTCTCAATTTTCGAAGTCAATCCAAAAAGTTCGGCCTGGTCAGTTTGGTTGTTTCCAAAGTTAAGCGCATATCCAAAGAAAGCATTCTGATTCTCTTAAACTAGAAATACACAATCGAGTAAACATGAGAGAGATGTTTTGTAAACAATTTACATACATATATGAATCCCACTTCTTTATCTAATTCAAGATCTCTTACTTTGAATTCAGGAAATCGTAGGTTTTCTCCAAGTGGATTGATATCCACTATAGATAAGAACAACCTTGGAGTCAGTCCAACAAGTCATTCTTAGCTCTAGTGGTAGGTATCTCATATACCAATTATGCATATCACATATATAACTATCACATTATGCAATCAACTAATTGATATTAGCATAAACATCGGGTTGTTAAGTCATTAACACATATACATCTTATGTATATCACCCAACTTCACCTCTATCCACATTGACCTTGGAGTGAGTCCAACAAATCAATGCTTCAAGTTAAAGCCGACCCATTAATCATGAGATCATATCTCAATGGTTTGAACCTATCTAATTTAAAGTCGGGCTTGGAGTAAGTCCAATAACCCAATCAAGAAATCAAACTCTAGTTCTTACCATATTAACGGAAGGTGTAGGCCTTAATTATTTTATAAGGGGTTTAAGTCTTATTCTCTTTTCCATGCAAATAAATAAACTATCTACATGACATGACATATACATGGCATGACATAATTAATACAACTAATCATGGCATGGATAATGTCATAGTTGTTATAGATTTTATTTGGAAATAAAATGATTAAGAATCTAATTTCCATAAATCTAGATTCATTAATTAAATTAGGAATCCATTTCCAAATCTAATTACATATTTTATTTAGGAAAAATTCTCAATTAAGAAAATCCAATTAATTAGAAAATAAAATCATAATTTGAAATTTCCTAATGTATTAGAAATTATTTTTACAATATTCTTAATTAATTCGGAATCTTTCCAAAACTATAATTTCCTAGATTATTTTAGAAAATATCCAAAATTGAATTTTTCTAACAAATTAGGAAACCTTCCAAAATTGAAATTTTCTAACAAAATAAGAAACTTTCAAGAATTTAAATTTCCTAACAAATTAGAAAAAATTTCAAAATTAAATTTATGAGCAACTACGACTCATAAAATAATTTTACGATTATATCGAAGCATGATCAAGCTTTGATACCACTGTTGGGGAGCTTGATACGATGCATGCATTGAACACATTTAACAAAATGCGCAGCAGAAGCAAAATAATAAAACTAATTTATTACAATACACACATCACATGCATACATGATATAACATGCTAGACATAATTGTATAATTAAATTTTATGATAATGAATTATAATTGCGAGTTTGTAACCAAACCTTGTAGAGAGCATTTGCTAGCCTCGCAAGGCTAGCCTCTATCAAAATCAACGAGAAAGCTTAATGAAGCTTGCCTTTACTCGTATCCAGGTCGAGTTATCCTCGAGACAACTTCACTAAGTCACAAGTTGTATCTCCTCTTTGATACTAGCTGAAGGGAGGAAACGAAGTGTTCCGAGAGAGGGATCACATCTCAACTTAGTAGTCGATGGCACAAGGCAACTTGGTAGTACCAATCGAGATGGATGACAGTCGTAACACCACTTTTTGAGAGTTGGAAAACTTGCTGCCATCAAGCGGCAGCAAGTTCAACAGCGGTTGGAACCCGACAACAACCATTGTTGCTGGTGGTAGACCTTTGGGAAGCACCTTGCTATTAGCACAACAACCATTGCTAGTTGCTGGTGCAATGAAGAGCAGCCAACACCGATGGGTGGAGCAGTCGATCTTCAGCTGTGGCAACGTTCCAACATAACCACCATTGTTGGTCGTCCTTGGACGGTGTTGCAAGGAGGACATTTTACCTTTGTGCTTGCTATTCGACGGCAGCAGCCCCGATTGGGCAGAGGCACAACCAACGAACGAAGCTTGATGTCCAGCATCAACTTTTGTCCGGAGCAAGGGTGGTTGGCCAATGGAAGCATCAACACAAAGGGGTTGTCCCCTTTCATTGACTGCGGCGATAGTAGCACAAAGGGGCTATCCCCTTTCATGGACGGCGACGGCAACCCCTCTCGGCTGCAAGTTCGCTTTGGGGGGCAGTAGCTTTGGCTGGATGGAACAACCACCATGGCTATGTAGGATCGAAAAGCACGTGAGAGGGGGGGGGGTGAATCACGTGTTTAAAACTTTAGTCTTTTTAAACCGGTTTTGAAAACTTTCGGAAACTTAGAGTATGCAGCGGAAAAGTAAAAGCAAAATGAAAGAGAAAA
>JBBUKS010019447.1:0-11744 GCA_038050645.1 Hedychium gardnerianum
TTTTAATTCTATCAAATTCTACTAATGGACATGCATTTGCCAAGTTAATTTTTAATTCAATATTATCCTTTTTTAATGCAACATACTTGGTCTTTAATTTGCACAAAGATCTAGATAAAAGTTTAATGTCGTCGTACAATTGTTTAGGAGGAAGCTTACGTACCTCACTTACCGTGTCGGATTCGTAGTTAGATGCTCCCCCTTGGTTGCTGCTTTCTTCGGAAGTACCTCCCCCTTCATCGATGCTCTCTTCTTGGTGACTGACCATTAGTACTAGTCCAGCATATTCTTCAGCCTTGGATTCTTCTTAGGACGAGTCATCCCACGTCTCTTTGAGGTTCCAATGCTTGACTCTTCTAGATCCTTTCTCCTTTTCTTTATTGTTCACCTTGGGGCAGTTGTCCTTGAGATGACTTTCTTCGTTGCAGTTGTAGCACCTTACTTTTCTTTTCCCCCATAGAAGTTTCTTAGCCTATGACTTATTAAAATTGTTAGTTTTAAAAAACTTATTGAACTTCCTTACCATTAAACTTCTTCTTCTTCGTCAGTTGAAGATTTTGAGTCTGGTTCGTCTTTCTTGGCTTTCAAGGCTAAGTTCTGATTTGAGATATCCTTCTCTTTTCTTCCCGCACATCGAGACTCGTGTAATTCCAAAGTAAAGAATAATTATTCTAAGGTACATACCTCTAGGTTTTTGGAGACATAGTATGAGTCGTTGATGGATGCCCAATCTTGGGTTCTCGGGAACGCGTTTAAAGCATACCTTAGCGAATCCTGATTCGATACTATTTCTCCTAGGTTGGTGAGTCTGGTGATCAACTCCTTGATCTTTGCATGTACTTGAACCACTTTTTTCTCCCTTTTCAATTCAGAGGTTCGTTAGTTGATTCTGGAGCATGTCTCATTTTTCTAGTTTGGCTTTAGAGGTTCCTTCATGGAGCTCCAGGAACTTCTCCCAGAGTTCTTTGGCCAAACTATACGTGCCGATCCGGTTGACTTCTTGGGGTGGTAGAACGCTTAACAGATGAAATTTTGCCTTCTCGTTAGCCACGAAATCTGTCTGCTGCTTCTTGGTCTAGAGATATTCTTCTTTGTCTTTTCCTTCCTCATCTTTTGGTGCTTCAAAATCATATTTAATTGTTAACAATATATCAAAATCTATTTTAAAAAATACCTCCATACGACACTTCCATAGCGAGAACTCTCTCTCAAACTTAGGTGGGTGAATGTTTGATCCGATCATCTTCTTGTTGCTTTAGTCGGTGGTTAGTCCTTCTATGGCGTCCGTGCTCTTATACCAATTGTAGAATCGGGTTGGCCCGGCTAGAGGGGGCGAATAGCCTGCAAATAAAAATGAGACTCTTCTCTTGCTTCTAGCTAAGCAAGGACACACACTAGTTAATATAATAAATAAAACATAAAAGAAAAGAAGAGGCACAGAAGTTACTTGGTTATAACCTAATTGGTTGTTAATCCAAGGCAATGAAAAAACACTAAAGAATCTCCTTCGTGGAAGGCAGAGTAGCCTCTTATAGACTTTGAAAGCACAGAAGAAGAATATAGAATTTGAAGATTAAGAACAGAGTGTGTTGTACTAAAATAAGAGGGCACAACCTCTATTTATAGCAAAATAGTCAAGGTGACCGTTTTGCTGACGTGACAGTCATGAATCAAAATTGATCTATTGCTGATCTGGCAGCACTGGGGGCGCCTCCAAGAGTTGGGGATGCCTCAGTTGGGCTGACTCGGCTTTCAGATCTCATTCGCTGCAACAAGTCTTCAGCGGTCAGTTGAGGCGCCTCCAAGCAACCGGGGGCGCCTCTGTTCTCAGGCGGGTGAGGCGCCTCCGAGAGTCCAGGGCGTCTCCATCAAATTGGCGGGTGAGGCGCCTCAGAGACTCCAGGATGCCTCCATTGTCTGGGCGCTTGAGGCGCCTCTAAGAGTTGGGGGCGCCTCCAGCACCTAGCGGTTGAGGCGCCTCTAGCTGCTCTGGGGTGCCTCCAGTCCTTTTGGATACCAGGGTGATCTCTGGTCATCTGAAGTTGAGCTCACCTGAACCCAACTTCGACTTTCTCCTCGAGCAAGCTTCCTCTCTGACTTCTCATCCCTCGGACCGCGTCCTTCTCGCCTCGCGTCCCTCGGACCGCGTCCTTCTCGCTCCACCGGTGTACTCTTCTGCAACTTCTTGTCCCTCGAATGCACCGAGCCCGTCGACTTGCTTCCCGTGCCATCCTTCTCATCCGCTGCGTCTTCTGCTTGACTTCTTGTGTTCTTAAGTTTCTGCACACTTAGACACAAAGATCAGACAACACAGGACCTAACATAACTCGGTTGATCACATTAAAACCACCTCGGGGTACTTACAAACGGATCCAACCCAAATTGACGGCTCTATTTTTTTATCAAAAGGGTATCTCATCCCACGTAAAATGACACAATTATTCTCGAGTATTGTTCTTATTATTATCTCGCTGGTATCTCACGCCTAAATTTTGAACTAATCAAGCGCGCTATAGCAACTAGGAAATCGTAGCTGCTACAACATATGTAGCAACTAAGGTTTCGTAGCTGCTATAACATAAAAATTGACCTTAATAAAAAGGATTAAAATTCTTCGGAGTATTCGAAAGGCTTTAAATTATATTTTTTTTATCCTAAAATTGGACTGTTATAGGTTATACCTAACAACAAATGTAAATCTTTAAACGAGCTTCGATTTAATATATTATGCATATTCAACCAGACTTAAAAGTTATAGCATCTCAAAACTTACTCATGTGTAACCGTTATGAAACCATAGATGTTATAACTATGTTGCAACTACAGGTTTGTAGTTGTTATAACACGCTCTGTTCACGATTTAAACAGGAAATATAGACCAAAGATAATAAAAAAATAGTATAAT
This sequence comes from Hedychium gardnerianum, assembly GCA_038050645.1. NCBI lineage: Eukaryota > Viridiplantae > Streptophyta > Magnoliopsida > Zingiberales > Zingiberaceae > Hedychium > Hedychium gardnerianum. The sequence goes on from JBBUKS010019447.1 coordinate 2,906, forward strand.
AAAAAATAGTTGAGTAATTATACATGAGATGAAGTATCTTTTTGATAAAAAAAAAATAAAATGGAACGTTATCATGATGATTCTAAAAATAAGGAATGTCCTTTTATTTTTTCTCTAAAAATATGATTTTCTATTAAATTTCTCTTTAAATCAACCTAAATTGTTGTATTCTCATATGCCCATTTAAATGGGTGCAAACATGATCGGCTATCCGTGTTCAAGAGTACTTTTCGAATTTATAATAGCAGTAAGTAGAAAATTTTTATAATATTTTTAAAATTAATCAGTTTAAAAAATTAATTATCTGAATTATTAAAAAAATCATCTAATAGATATAATATCAGTAAACTTATATTACTATATAAATTATAAATTTAAAAATAATAAAATAATATAAAATATAAAATTTAGAAAAAAAATAATATGAATTTTACTTTAATTTTTTTTTAAATAGTATATGAATTATAAATTTAAAAAAAAAATTAAAAATAAAAATGTGTATATATTATAAAAATAAAGTTAAATTAAATATATTGGAAAAGTATTAATTTTATATATATAACAAATTATCACAAAATATAAAATTTTAAAACAAATTGATATATCAGTTCATTAGCAAATTGTTTTTTTTTCTGAAAGGGGGTGGAATGTAAATAAAATGTGAACATTTTGATTACTAGTTTTTCTTTTTAAATTTTGAATTTAAATAGATAGACATTTTTAGAAGCGCAATGGAGTTAATTTATATTTATAAAGTAACAAATGATTTAAATTTTTTACGTATTTTACTTATGAGTTCCTTTATAATGATTTTTTTTGTTAAATGATCCACATGATTTTACTTTGTTATGATTTATTTTTCATTAATGGTCATAGTAATTATTTTATCCGTATTTATTTTCCTGTTAAATGATCCATGTTATTTTACATGATTTATTTTCTTATTAATGATCACATTAATTATTTTATTTATATTAGTTAATTAAGATACAATGCAATCAACGACATAATTAAAAATAAAAGACAATTGAATATAAATATGAAATGAAATGTTAAAAATTTGGTACTTCTTTTACCCATTAAATAAAAATTTTCTCTATAAAAATTAATTCAAGAATAGAGATGAAAGAGGAAGAAATATAATTTTCTCAAGATTATGAGGAATTAATATAAATTTTCTCCTAACATATCATATTGGGCAAAATTATTTTATTATCACTAAAGGGTAAATATGAAATATATTTTATCAAAATGAAATCACGGTTGGGCTACTTCTTTTGAAGACGAATTGGACTTTCTTCGATTTAATTATGAAAAAAAATTGATTTGATTCTAATTAAAAATGATTTGGTTATTGAATTAGGTGGTTTGATTTTGTACCAAATTTAAGTTGGCGGATTGGGTTAACAGGTTAATATATATGGGTCTGGATTTGGATTCAAATCTGTTAAGAGATTTATATAAACCCTGGTTGAAGAGAAAAAAATATAAGAAAATCTAGATTAAACCTAAGTGTTAGGTTTTTCATCCACCTCTCTCTCTTCCTCCATCTTTGCCACCGCTGACCACAAAAGGGATCTCCCTCTTGTGTCGTCGCCATCCAGCATCTTGGACAATGACCACTGGTGGCCCAACCCCCTTTCGGCCAGCCACCATCGTCCGATGCCAAGCCTTGTCGGTCGTGGACGGCGCCAATCGCTGCCAAGCTTGTGAATAGTGTTAGTTCTTTAAAAATCCTAAGTCGCATGAATTCTAGATATCCGAAATAAGAATTCGATTAGGAAGAACAAGAACATGAATATGGATCTAGTTTCATCAATTAAACATAACATAATAACATAATGAATACATAAACCGAAAGCGACAAAGAACCTGATTGTAGAGTCATAGTCCTTGTCTTTAGCGTCGTCTAAAGAGATCCCCTGAGGAAGAAGAAGAAGAAGAAGTGGAAGCAAAGGGGAAGATCTTCCAGAAGAAGAAGAAGAAGAAGTGGAAGCAAAGGGGAAGATCTTCCAAGGGACTTAGGGTTGACGGCGCCGAATTCTCTTGGTCTAATGGGGAATCAAGAGATGTCTCAAGATGATGTTTTAAACCCTTGGGGATCTCCCCTTATATAGGCAACCAATTCGTTATCAGCCCATAGATGATAACGAATTAGGATAAAGGATTATACACATCTAGGGTCCACATCAATAACCTGAAACTCAATAACTGAAGTTAGATCACTTAACGGATTTCGATATCGTAAGTCTTTAAATCACATGTAAGCTCATCTTAAGGGATAATTAAATCCAACAATCTACTCAGGTCATCTTAATAGATAAATTGAAATTGATTTTATATAATTTTAATTCAATTAAAATTTTCTAATATCTCCAATAAACTATCTAACCGATTATTTTTCATTAGTGAAAGTATAGATTTCACTAATGATGCTTAAGTTTAGATATGAGAATATTTTTCCGATTAACAAAAGTATTCGTCTAAAAAATCGAATACTCATAAAAATTGAATACTCATAAAAATATTCTTCTAAAATTCATTAATTCAGAAGAATAAACAAATAAAAAAATAAATGATACTATTGACATATTATTAATCTAAAAATTAACCTAACGTCAACTTAAATTTTTTTATATAAACTGAAAAAGAAAGAAAAAAATATTTAAAAAGTCCTAACAAAAAAGAAAAAAAATAACAAATTTAAATCCTAAAAATCTTAAATGAACTCAAATTAAAAAATTAAAAAAAATAACTATAAAAGATAAAATCTTCAAATCTTCCTATATTAATTGACCGATCTCTTTAGATGAGAGAGATCTTATTCCCAAAGAGATTATTTTTTTGAGAATTTGATCCTTACACTCATATGAACTGATCTATTACTTAAGTACTAATTCAACCTATGGAGATATGATTTCTTGAACTAAGTCATTCTTCAAAAGCTCATTAACTTAGTATAAACTAATTTTATTCAAAATCACACCAATTTAAAACAGTTTAATAATTTAAGAAGAAAATTTAGGATATAATTTTTTTATATAATTAAAAAACACTCTTTTGAATGTGGCTAAAAAAGCATAAAGTATGAACAGTGTTTCCTTCGTATTGTCTTCTTGTTTTCACATGAATATTCCAACTTTTCAAATAATATTAAATTATTTCACCAAGTTAATAAATATAAAACTATATGGACTGAAATATAAATATGAAATTTCTTCCTGATATAAACTCATCCTCGAACCTAACCCCAGATCTAACCTAACCAGAGGTCCAGTTACCCTGTCTGTTCATTCTCTTTATAGCAGGAGGGAATCACCAGCTCTCTCAGTTCTGCCTCTCTCTCTTCTCTCTCTTTCTCTCTCTCTCTCTGTGCCTATGGCAGAAAGCTTCGTGATGACCGAGAGACGAGCTTGAGCTCAGAAGCGGATAAAATGCTCAGTGGCTGTCAATAGCGAGCTCTCCTCTTGATCGAGGACAAGTACTGGAGTCCAAAGATCGCATCTTTTTAATCTCTTTCTTGCTTTTTATTGGCATTGCTGAATCATGAAGAGGCCCATTGCAGACGCAGGTTCCTTCATGGCGATTTGCTCTCTGCGTGTTCTTTTTTGGAACCGTGGCTTGGAAAGCTTATTGATTGTGGTTAGTTTTAGCAGAGGAGAACAATGGCGCTTACTTGGAGGAGGACGAGGAGGAGCTGGGAGACGCGGCGGCGGAGGTGGGGCTGAGGCAGAAGAAGCGGCGGCTGAGCGTGGAGCAGGTGCGGGCGCTGGAGCAGAGCTTCGAGGTGGAGAACAAGCTGGAGCCAGAGAAGAAGCTGAGGCTGGCGGAGGAGCTCGGCCTTCAGCCAAGGCAAGTGGCGGTGTGGTTCCAGAACCGCCGCGCGCGGTGGAAGACCAAGCAGCTGGAGCGCGACTTCGCCTCCTTGCGCGACGGCTATGACGCGCTCCTCCTCAACTACGACGCGCGCCGCCGCGACAAGGAGGCGCTCGTCGCGCAGGTGAGCGACAGATCGATCGATCTGACCTTCCTCTGCTTTTCAAATTTGGATTTTGATTTGGGATCGGGGTCGTTTGCTTAATCCAGATCGAAGATCTGAAGGCCAAATTGGGCGGGGTGGAGAGCGCGAGCTTCGTCGTCTCGTCGGAACCGGTGGCGGTCTCGTCGGAGGAAGACCCCGGCCCGCCGGAGCTCATCTACAAGGACGCCGGGTCATCGGATAGCAGCAACTCCAGTGACATCCTCAACGGCGAGGGTAATCTGCCGCCGGCAGACACGAACACCGCCGCCGGGCGTGGCAGCGCCACCACCTCCTCCGTGCCAATTTCTGCACCGCAATTGCCTTTCAAGGGACAAGGATTCGTACGCCAGATGCTGAAGCTGGAGGAAGAGGAGGCGGAGGAAGAATTCCTCGGCCCAGAGGACCCATTCAGCAGCCTCTTCTCCGACGAGCAACCGCCGGCTCTCAACTGGTACTTCTCCGATAACTGGAATTGATACACTACTACAATTGTAGCAATAATGTTATTATTATTATTAGCAGTAGATCACCATTTGTAACATAATGGAATTTTTTGTGGAAAAATTAAATTTCGTGTAATATGATGAAATATTTTTGGAGGAATTTGTGATCTCGATATCTTTCTTCGAATTTTGGTAAATAAAAAATTATCAAATTTGAATTATTCGAGATGAATAAAATTTATTTGACAAAAATAAGAAAAAAAGGCATCCTTGTTTTTTTTAAATCTCATCTTAAATTTTCTTTTTAAATTACTTAACTGGTCCAACACTTAATATTTTTAACTAAAATTAGTATAAAATGTTAGAACAGTTATAATTAAACATTGAAGTATTTTAAAATAATTTTAATCAAAATTATTATAATATTACTAGAGTAAATTTGACTAGAACGAAATAAGCTATATTAATTTTGATCAACGTAGAATAATTTTAATTAAGTTGGAATAAAATTTGATTAAAACAATTCTATATTATAATAGTTTTAATTAAGTTGGAATAAGTTTGACGAGTTACTTTGATTAATACTCAAGGACGGATGTTAAGCCGGTCCTAGATAGATTTTAGTTTATTATTATTATTATGAAATTTGACTGTTTTTTTTTATATATTAGTCAAGCTAGTTAGATTAGTTTTCGTATTTACTTTCTCCGTGTTAATTTTGAAATGAATTGACGAAAATATTAATGACGAACGTGTTTCATTTTTTGTCATTATATAAATTTTAACCAATTATATTTTTTTTAATGGGACAATTAAAAAAATACAATCATTAAATTTTTTATTTAGTTCAATAAAATACGCTCTTTCCGTCTGCAAAACTCAGATAAATTTTTGTTTTCTCTCGGAATTCACGTAGGTCAACTCATATGCTCATAGTATTCAAATTATTCATCAAAATTTATTTGTGCTTTATGAATTTACTTTGATGGTAAAAATTGAATATTTTGATTATTAAAAAAACTCAATTCACTTTTAATTTAATACTAAAGTAATTTTGATTAATTTATAATATTATTTGAACAATTTAGTAAAAATAATATTTTATTATTTTTTAAACATAAAATATGCTTTTGGTGAGTAGTGGTGTGTTTTGTTCCCCGACGATTAATATCCATCGTGTGAGAACTGATCGTACTTGAAGGGACCACAGGAGAGGTCACTTTTACACATGCTACAATTTCTACGTAATGCAGTGATTGATAAGGCATTAATGGCTGTGATCGATTTAGTTGTCTTAACAGTCTTTTCAGAAAGGTTCCTTAATGACTTTTTAAAGATGATCTTATATATTTTTTTAAAGAAATAAATCAGGATATTTATCTTAACATAATATTTTTTATATGAAAAAAATTAAATATTCAATGAAATATTTTATACCTATTAAAAATTAATCTTAAAATTTATTAAAATAATTATTCAAATATAAATATCAATTATATCCGAGATATGATCGACTTAGTTGAAAGATATGAAAAATTAAGTTCATGAATGAGGTGCTCGTTTGTTCAGCAGGAAAGTGACGGCAACCGACGATGACGGCGGCTTCAAATACAAAGACACCACAAATTACGATTTTATTTATTTATTTATTTATTTATTATATAGATCTCCATTAATATTTCTCGATTTATTTTGACAATCGATAAAAAAAATTATAGGATCAGATCGATTATTCTAAATTTAATATTACTTAATTAATATTTTTTTAATATATGAAATTACCACTTTTTTACTCTTTATTTTGTCACCAATTAACTATTTAGATTGACCATTTAAATAAAATTCTTCTTAAAATATTTTTGGAAAGTTAAAAAAATTGAAGCATCAAGGGAAAAGAAAACAAAGGTAAAAAAATATATATATATTTTTTGATAATTTAGGTATATATACAAGTTTTACCTGACTAATCTTGAAAATAAATAATTTTCTCATTTGATTCATTTATTAGATAGATTTGAAGTATAATTTATACACACTCAAAAATTAACCTTTAAAATTTTATCCCATTTTAAATTTGAACTATGTCTTTTTATCATTGTACCATATTTGTGAACAAAAGAAGTCATCATTTTGTTTTTTGATAATTCAAATGTCTGAACTTCACCCGACTAATAAAGATTGATAAATAAGATACTATTTTGTTTTGCGTCGATGTTGATGATGAGCAAATTTTGGTGCGATGACGATCTTTTGTGCCACCTAATGATCGACCAAGATAATAAGTCAAAGCGAGTTGTTTATATGATTCGTCTATTACGTAAATTTGAAATACAATTTATGTAAACTAAGAAATTGACTTTTAAAATTTTAGCCTATTTCAAATTCGAACTCTCATCTTCTTGTTATTCATCTAAGAGTTTTACCATTGTATATAGTCGTCTCAACAATTCTTGAGGCCCCAAGCAGACTTTTTTTTTTAAGACCTTAACATATATTTTTTAAAATTTATATAAAATATTATTAGAGAGATTTAATTTTATTAGTAAAATTTAAAAGTATAGTTTTGTACCATGCAAAAGATTGTTTTCATAATTAAAAGTCATCACACAATAATAAGTTTATCTTATGCCAAAGTTCACTTTTTTATTAGTAAAATTTAAAAAATAAAAATTCTTTTATATTGAACTTTCAAACATAATTTATTTAAAAGTTATATATTTATTTAATGAATATTTTTAATTAAATAAATAAAGTTAAAAATTTTCAATAAAATATTAAAAATACTAACTAATTTGGCCATGAATAATAAATTATTAATATATATTTTAATTGCTATTCTTTTTTTTAAAAAATATTAATCAATTTTAACTTCGATGAAGGAAAATCTTGATGCAATAATAAAATTATGATTGTGTGACTTAGATATAATAGGTTCGAGTAGCGGATATAAGCTCTTTTAAAGAAGGATAAGATTGTGTACAATAGATTCTTCTTTAGGATCTCGTATTTACAGGAACTTCGTACATTGAACTGTCTTCTTTTTTTTTTTTTATCAATTTTAACTTCGATAAATTATCAATTAAATTTATTTAACCAAAAATATTTAGTTGATAACATCGATGGTGAATTAAAAAAAAGTGTGTATAATAACTTGGGAAGAGCAAGAACGTAATAATAATAATATAAAAATGATAATGAAAGAGGCATGAGAAAGAGAAAAAAAATAAAATTTAGAAAGAAATAATGAAACACAATGTTAAATATGTTTTTGATTTTTAAAAATATTTTTATAAAAATATCAATTATAACCAATAAATATTTTTAATTTATTAATCAAACTTAATTTTGCTTAAATTAAATTGTTATTAATAAAAATTAAAAATTATGAATTAAATTTTTGTAAAAAAAATTATCAACCAAATCTAACTTTAACAATAAAAATTTAAAATTATCAACCAAATCTAACTTATTCTAAACAATTAAAAACCATCAAATTTAACTTACTCTATAAAAATAAAAAATTATTGATCAAATCTAAAAAATTTAAAATTATTGACTAAATCTAATTTGACTAGTAAAAAATTAAAATTATCGATTAAAACAAATCTTGACTAAAATTTATTTTAGCCAATAATTTTAAATATTTACCATCCAAATTTATATATTTCTAAATTAATAATTATATTTTATTTAATATATATATACACACACGGATTTGATATACTGCGTAACTCGGCGTGCATGACTGAGACACCTGAAATATATCCAGACGCCTCAATTGTTAAATTGATTTTTTTAAAAAAATAGATTATCCCGGCGCCTCAGTGAAATATGTAGATTTTTATTTTTTATTTTTTTTAGTTATGAGATTAAACTAATTAGATTTTATCTTTAGGATTTAAGAGCTGAGTTATAGTGTTTAAGTTAACAAAATTTAAATAAAAAAAATTAAAACAATTTTTTTTAAATACTCACGGGTATGTATATAATATTTGGGTGTATAATTTTTTTAAATTTTTTTTTAAGCTTTGAGCTGAAGATTTAGAATTTGAAATATAAGGTTTAGTAATTTTTTTTTTAGTTTATAATTTAAAATTTGAAATATAATATATAGAGATAGAATTTAAGGAATTTAAGATTTATTTTTAAAAAACAAATGCTCAAGCAAATTCAGATGTCTCGAGCACCCCATCACGTACACAAGGGAATAGATGAATCATACCGTATATCACTAATAGAGATCTAGGCAATAGGCCCCTATTCCCTCATTGTACTATATCCGTGGCAAAATAAGACACTAATTTTATTTTTTAATAATTTAGATGTTGGATTTCGCCTAAACTGAAGCAACAGCGAAACGCTCGCCCCCAGCGCC
>JBBUKS010019496.1:0-11743 GCA_038050645.1 Hedychium gardnerianum
ATTCACTAGTCATTAAATAACTCACTTATGTTTCGTCTCATATTCAATTAGGATGTTTCTTACATATGTGAAACTTTTTGTGAATTGCCTAAGTTTGATGGCTAAAGTTCAACTAAACTTCAACTTCAAAGCTCTCATCTCCATGGAAATATTGTAATTTTTAAACTCATAAACGAAGATGTTTGATCAGCATCTTTTAAACCACTATTCACTTTCACCCTAAAAATGACTAGAGGTTTTTTATAAAGAGATTTTTTTTTTAAAGGATAATCATTTTAATTAATCCTTGATCATTTGTGTAGTACAAAATTTGTGTAGTGGCCCTGACTTTTATAGAGAATTTTCAAGTTCAACAATGGTATTGAAAAGTTCAACATGATTTAATTATAATTTAAATCATGAAGTATAAAATATTAAAGGACTAATTACAGCAAAATTTATAAACATTAAAGCATTAGAGCATGTACTCGTTTAATCTTCATCGACCTGTAACTGTGAGACTCATTTCTTTAGTAGAGCATGCAATTAGCTTTGCTTGGGTGGAATTAGAAGTTGGTCCTCGCTTGCTTGAGTGGAATTAGAAGTTGGTCCTCCAAATGGTACGAAGATTGTGTGGCAAAAGTAATGGCCTTTGCGTGTGAGACTGTCTTTTGTGTGCGAGGAAATAGTGTTTATGGAGTTTGTTCTCCCACTCACAGATGTGAGCGTAAGGTAAATTTTTCATCTTAATCATCTCTTTAAATAGGTCTTTTCAAAATTATTCATCTAGAATGATTTTTTAAAAATAATTTTATCTTTTTTGAAGAGAAATAAAAATATTTCTTCTAATATAATGACCCTTTGTATGAAAAAATTAAATATCTCGCAAGACATTTTATATCCATTAAAATTATTTCTTACATCTATTAAAATAATTATTCATACAAATATAATTATGTCAATCCGTGGGCTCACCAGTGTCGTGATGCTTATGACAGTGCATTAACCGAGGAATTAGTCAGTTCATTCTACCCTTCATCACTGCTTCGCGTGTGACTATCTCTATTTGCTCTGTTCTTGATTGTTCATTGTTTTCTACTAATTATTGTTACGATCTTTGCGCCAGGTTCGGCCAAAACATTGAGGTCGCTGTCTTCCTATGATTTGCATACAATAAAATTGGCGACTAATGAAGAACACAATGTGTTTTTCTCTTATGAATCAAGATATTGGCCTTCTTTGCTTTTTTTCTCTTTAGGTGTCATTTGAGTCTTCTTCTTGATTAATCTTGAATACTTACTCTTATAATATTATTTTCCCTATACTTAAAGTAAATGATGTGATCTTTATTTTTAATAATTGAACTTATTATACCTTTACGAGTTTTGCTTCCTTGACTTGTAGAGGTAGAGCATGATTTTTCTTCATTGATTCTGGAGGTAGAAGTCTCTTCTCGTTCAGGTATCAATGGTCTTTTCCCCTCAATTCTTGAGGTGAATATTTCTTCAATTTTTTCTTCGGATGTTGAGCATCTCTCAACCTCTAAATCCTCAAACTCTTGATCCAAAGAATCTCCCTCTTTGACCTTGTCCTCACTTGGCATTGAGGATGAATCTTCATGTAGCTTTGCAAGTTTGTTTCATAGATCCTTTGCATATTGATATATGTCTATCTTGCACAAAATATTGTTAGGAAAAATATTAACTAACAATTTAGTTATCTTTTCATTTGTTTCAAATTTTTTGTATTGCTCCTCGGTCCATTTCTTTTTCTTGAGGAGTCCACCTTGACCATCAATTGGGGCATCAAATCCCTCCATTAAGATGAACCATTTTTCAATGTCCATCATGAAAAATTCTCAACCATAACCTTTCATTGGTCGAATCCTTCCAATCCGAAGGGTGGAGGTGCTCGGATATCATATCCGAACCCATCTCATAAATCCATTTGAAGTTGAGCTCCTTTGAAGATTAGTCCTTTGACTTGTTGAAAATCAGGACTTCAAACTTCCACTTCTTCTTCCTCTAGCTCTTTGCTCCTTCCGGTGATTAATCTGATGAAGAGCTGTCTCGCTCTGATACCACTTGTTAGGACATATAGAGAGCTAGAGGGGGTGATCAGCTCCGATTGCTTCTTCTTGTTTGATGTCACAGCGGAAAGTTGAAGCAATGCTAACTCTTGAATTTTACTTGGTATCCACCTCCTTGAGGTGACTAATTCAAGGGTCCGACTCTCTCTCACAGTTTCACTATGAAAACTTTCTTCTAGGAGGTGGAGAAACCTCATACAATCTCGAATACGAGAAATACAACAAGAAATGCAAACAAGAACAAATAAAATTGAAAACAACTTTACAACAATGAATCTTGCTTTGCTTGTTATTTTCTTGCTTTGGATTGTCTCTTGGTGGTAAGAAATGCAACAACACCTTCTTCCCAAACCCTCAAAAACTAGCATGAAGAACCCCTCATGAAACACCCTTTTCTAGGATTCTTCTCAGGCTAGAAAATGCCTCCTAATCGATTAGGCTTACCCCTAATCGATTGTTACGTCAGATGACCATTCAAATATATGTAGAACGACTCTTTTTCCATTGTCCAATCGATTGGTGAGTCATATCAATGATTGGTTAACCTCTAATCGATTGCCCAATTGATTCAGAGACCTTCTGTTCACTCGAGAAACAGGCTGAATCGATTCCACAACCTTCTATTATCGCGACAAATAGCTCCCAATCGATTACCCTAATCGATTGACAAGGCTTTAATTGATTGCCCAATTGATTCCCAGCCTTACTGCTTTCGCGAAATAGGCTCCCAATGTATTGCCCTAATTGATTGGAACTGCCCCAATCGATTAGTCAATCGATTCCCCAAGCTTCTGTGTTCGTGAAGAAAGCTTCCAATCAATTACACCAATCGATTGAGACTTGCTTAATCAATTGGTTGATCGATTTGGAATGCTTCTGTGTTCGCGAAGCAAGCTTCCACTCGATTAGGAAATCAACCTAATCGATTGGACTTGGGATAATTGATTTCCCAACCATAAACTCTGAACTCGAGTTTAGGGTTCCTTTACCCAATCCTAAAGTCATCCGTGACCTGTTGGGACTTCCCGTTGCCCAATATCTGGTCAACCTTGACCTATTGGGACTTCTTCACCAAGTGTCCGATCAACCCTTGACTCACTTGGACTTTTCCTTGCTTAGCCCTGCTAGAACTTTTTCACCAAGTGTCTGGTCAACCTTTGACCTACTTGGACTTTTCGTCTTATGCCAAGTGTTCAACTCCAGCTAATTCACCTTGGACTTAACTTAGTTCTCAACTAGGTTTGCCTCGTGCGCGTAGTTCCCAACTAGATTTGCCTAGTTCCCAACTAGGTCTTTCAATGTCTAACCTCGTTAGGGCTTCCATTATCTAGTTCCCAACTAGGTTTTCCATTTACCTAGTCTCACTAAAACTTCCATTATCTAGCCTTGCTAGGACTTTCACTACCTAGTCCCACTAGGTCTTTCTTCTTGCCTAACCTCAGTTAGAACTTTTCAAGTCAAGTATCTGGTCCTCCCTTGACCTACATGACTTCTTTCTTCATATTGTCAAACATCGAAACTCAAGCTCGAGCCAACCCGAGCTTAGTCAACTTGGTCAACCTTGACTCGAGGACGATTGCACCAACAATCTCCCCCTTTTTGATGTTTGACAATATGTTTAAGTTAGACTAACCCATATTAGCCCAACTCCCTTCTTCATCTTATTCCAAAGCATAAATGAGGGTTTTCTAACTTAAACCTTACATTTCTCCCCCTTTGACATACATCAAAACTCTTCCCAAGAGTCCTTTCTCCTCTTGAAAAATCTCTCCTAGAGATTTACTTATTAAAAAAAATCTCTCACAGAGATTTACTTCTCAAATGAAAGTCTCATACCTTTCATTGTGTCACAATGAAGGTTCTCAACCTCTCATTATCTCCTCATCCTTAAAAACAATCTTCAAACCATGCCTTTAAGGAAGACATTCCTCTCAAAGCATACTCCAAACTTCTATCATTGCACCAACAATGATTTGAAGTTCCTAGACCTTTAGAATTTCCAAAATTGAAGTCTTGAGGTTGAAGATTCAATCTTAAATCTAAAACTCTTCCTTAATTCCAAGTTAGTCTCTTTTAACCACTCCTTTCTTATTTTCATCCAAAAAATTACCCTTAAATACTTATCTAAGCATTTCATAGAGTTAGGAATAGTTAAATTGACTAAGCGTGACTTAATGGATTGAAATCAGACTATTTCAGTCAAAAACAACACAACCAATCGATTGGTTTCAGCTACCAATCGATTCCGGCCAATGCTAATCAATTGGTGTTGGCTGCCAATCGATTACGCTATGTTCCAATAGATTGACAACAGTGCCAAATTGATTGAAGTTTCTAATTTATGAATTCAAATTTAGATTCAATTTTAGAAACCCATAAATAATTCTACGATTATTGAAAAATCATGAAATTTTACGTAGACATTACTTATGTCATATACTATCAAGAAAAAATAGATTTCTATGAAAATACATCCCTTTTTCAAAGATTTATATAAAATTAGAAACCATTGAAAACTTTAATGTTTCACTCTAACTTTATATCCACCTGATCAATGGTGATTCCTATCGAAAGATAGACTTCACCAAGGTTTTCAAAAATGATTTTGAAATATTTTTCAAAATAAATTTCCAACCATGATCTTTGGGCTAAATGCACATGACTTGTACATTAGCTTTCCCCATGATTGGACTTCAACTAATTTTTTGTTTTGATGATACTAAAACTCAAAAAGATACACTAAATCATCATCTTGAGTTTTGTTCATCCTCTTAACATCTCACTTATATCTAATGTGTCTTACAAACATATAAGTCAATTCTATGGTCATTATGAGATGTAAGAATAGGTTTTTCCTAAACTAATGGATCATGCATCTCTATCTAGGCATTTTGACTTTGATCATCCTACCTAGGATGTCAATTTATGTCATTGTCCTTAATTACAAGAAAATGGGAATTTAAAATAATGCATGATGATGATTATGTCATACATCAAATGAGTATTTTTCAAAAGAAAAACTATCATCCTATATGATGCAAGTATAACATGGCATGTATCAAAATATCATGGCAATATGTAATATGATGTCATGGCATGAGATAGGGCACACAAAGATGACAATTATAGCACAAAGAAAACACCTATATTTCCCATCTAAGTTTCAATAATCTAATTGCTAAGTCAAAGATTAATCTAAGTTGCCCTTCTCTTCCTAGAAAATGCCACAATCTCAACTTGACATTCCTTTGAATTTTATCCTATTTGTGTCAATTTGATTAATCTCAATACCTTAAATTTTATTGGTACACTTTACTCTCAATAAGAGTAAAAATCGACTTTTCATTTTCAAGATATTACAAAACCTCGAAAATATCCTAAAATGCCAACTTCACCATTGTTGAGTTAACTACCCATCCAATTAGGGTTGACATATCCTATACCTATCTAGGGTGTAGCAAACACACTCTTAGGAATCCAAAACATATTGGTACTCCTTGGGTATACTAAGTACTCACTAAGGATAGCTTTCCTAGATATCTTCTTGATGACTTTCCTAGGATTCTTAGGAGCATTAGTCATGCTAGTCTCCTCAAGGTTAACTCTAGGGATAACTTCCCTTGTAACCTTTGCTTGACTCCTAGACCTAGAGTTAGTTCCATAGTCATATGGAACTCTATGATATAAAGACACGTTTTCCTTGAACATTGGTTTGTATCCCAAACATTTCTTGCCCTTAGATGACTCTTGCCTATTTAAGTCTAGATCTTATTTCTTTGACCCTTTTACTTCATTTATCATTTTCTTAAGGGTCTTCTCTAATTTTTCAAGTCTTGACCTCAAAACTTGATTCTCAACCTCTAAGGCATTTATCCTTGATTTTTCATTATTGCCTTGAATTTTTTCTTCCTAGGCATATGTCTAATGTTCTTAGGATTCTTGCCTAGCTCCTTTTCTACCTTCCTATCCTTAGGTTTGGTAGGTCTACCATTAAATACCCTATATTTTTCATTATGCTCATGAACATTTCTATTTTCATGGTAATTAGCACTAAGGTGATAAAACATATTTCTAGCATGATATGACTTTCAATTATCCTTAGAATTATCATGCTTGCTATTTTCATGATAAAAAGTATTAAAATCATAAAAATTATTTCTAACATGCTTTCTATCATGATATAAGGCAATACCATTAACTAATGGTACCTTGAGTTTACTCTTAGAAACTCCCCCTTGATTTAAGCTTTCTCTCTTGACATTTCTTTGATGCTTCCCTTTTGGACATTGGTTTTGGTAATGTCCCTTTTAATTACATGAGAAACACACAATGTGTTTCTTTCCCTTGCGAATCAAGACATTGGTCTCCCTTGGCTTCTCTTTTACTTTGGGTGCTACTTGGGTCTTCTTCTTGACCAATCTTGGACACTTGCTCTTGTAGTGCCCTTTTTTCCTACACTCAAAGCAAATGATGTGATCTTTATTTTTAATAATTGAACTTATTATACTTTCACGAGTTATGCTTCCTTGACTTGTATAGGTGGAGCATGATTCTTCTCCATTGGTTTCGGATGTAGAAGCCTCTTCTTGTTCCGATGTCAATGGTCTTTCCCCCTCAATTCTTGAGGTAGATACTTTTTCAATTTCCTCTTCGGATGTTGAACATCTCTCAACCTCTGAATCCTCAAACTCTTGATCCAAAGAGTCTCCCTCTTTAACCTTGTCTTCATTTGGCATTAAGGATGAATCTTCATGTAGCTTTGCAAGCTTGTTCCATAGATCCTTTGCATCTTGATATATACCTATCTTACACAAAATATTGTTAGGCAAAATATTAACTAACAATTTATTACCTTTTCATTTGTCTCGAATTTTTTGCGTTGCTTCTCGATCCATTTCTTTTTCTTGAAGAGTCTTCCTTGGCCATTAATTGGGGCTTCAAATCCCTCCATTAAGATGAACCATTCTTCAATGTTTATCATGAAGAAATTCTCAACCCTAGCCTTACATTGGTCGAATCCTCCCAATCCGAAGGGTGGAGGTGCTCAGATATCATATCACCCATCTCGGAAATCCATTTGAAGTTGAGCTCCTTTGAAGATTAGTCCTTTAACTTGTAGAAAATTAGGGCTTCAAACTTCCACTTCTTCTTCCTCTAGCTCTTTGCTCCTTTCGGCAATTAGTCCTATGAAGAGCGTCCTTACTCTAATACCACTTGTAAGGACACATAGAGAGCTAGAGGGGGAGATTAACTCCGATTGCTTTTTTTTGTTTGATGTCGCAGCAAAAACTTGAAGCAATGCTAACTCTGGAATTTTACTTGGTATCAACCTCTTTGAGATAACTAATATAAGGGTTTGACTCTTTCTCACAGCTTCACTAAGAAAACTTCCTTCCAGGAGGTAGAGAAACCTTGTACAATCTCAAACACGAGAAATATAACAAGAAATGCAAACAAGATTACAAATGAAATCAAAAATGACTTTACAACAATGAACCTTGCTTTGCTTGCTCTTTTCTTTTTTTGGATTGCCTCTTGGTGGTAGGAAATGCAACAATACCTTCTTCCCAAACCCTCAAAAATTGGCGTGAAACACCCTTTTCTAGGGTTCTTCTCGGGCTAGAAAATCCCTCATAATCGATTAGGCTTACCCCTAATTGATTGCCACGTCAGATGACCATTCAAATACCTGTAGAACGACCCTTTTTCCACTGTCTAATCGATTAGTGAGTCATATCAATTGATTGGTTAACATCTAATTGATTGCTCAATCGATTCAGAGATCTTCTGTTCACTCGAGAAATAGGCTGAATCGATTGCCCCAATCGATTCCACAACCTTCTGTTCTCATGACAAATAGCTCCCAATCAATTACCCTAATCAATTGACAAGGCTTTAATCGATTGCCCAATCGATTCCCAACCTTATTACTTTCGCGAAACAGACTCCCAATCAATTATCCTAATTGATTGGAACTGCCCCAATCAATTAGTCAATCGATTCCCCAAGTTTCTGTGTTCACGAAGAAAGCTTTCAATCGATTACACCAATTAAGACTTGCTTAATCAATTGGTTCATCGATTTGGAATGCTTCTGTGTTCGCGAAGCAAGCTTCCAATCGATTAGGAAATCAACCTAATCAATTGGACTTGGGCTAATCGATTGAGCTAATCGATTGCCAAACCCTAAACTCTGAACTTGAGTTTAGGGTTCCTTTGCCTAACCCTAAAGTCATCCGTGACCCGTTGGGACTTCCTGCTACTCTATATCTAGTCAACCTTGACCTATTGGGACTTCTTCATCAAGTGTCCGATCAACCCTTGACCCACATGGACTTTTCCTTGCCTAGCCCTGCTAGGACTTCTTCACCAAGTGTCCGGTAAATCTTTGACCCACTTGTACTTTACGTCTCGGGCCAAGTGTTCAGCTCTCAGCTAATCCACCTTGGATTTAACCTAGTTTTCAACTAGGTTTACCTTGTGCCAAGTGTACAACTCCCAGTTGACCCACTTTGGAGTTGACCTAGTTCCCAACTAGGTCTTCTAACGCCTAACCCCATTAGGGCTTCCATTTCCTAGTTCTCAACTAGGTCTTCCATTTGTCTAATCATACTAGGACTTTCATTGTCTAGCCTCGCTAGGACTTTCACTACCTAGTCCCACTAGGTCTTTCTTCTTGCTTAACCTCAGTTAGGACTTCCCAAGTCAAGTATCTGGTCCTCCCTTGACCTACATGACTTCTCTCTACATATTGTCAAATATTGAAACTCAAGCTCGAGCAAACTTGAGCTTAGTCAACTTGGTCAACCTTGATCCGAGGATGATTGCACCAACACAACTGTATGATAATACAGTTATAGCAGCTACGATTTTGTAGATGCTATAACATGTATGTTGGGTAAACTTTGAGAGATCATAACTTTTGACAACCATGGGACGCACAATATATCAAATCAAAGATCTCTGAATGAGTTTTGATTTTGCGTCTCGTCATTCAATTCAAGTCAAAAGTTATGGTATCTCAAAGTTATAACTAGCAGTTGTAGCAGCTAAGGTTTCGTAGCTACTACAACTGAGATGTTGCACAGTTGTAGCAACTATGAAACCGTAGCTGCTACAGCTGTGTAGCAGCTATGGGTTCGCAGCTGGTACAACGCATCGATTTAGGCTGGAGTGCATGTGTCAGATGCATGCATGTGTCAGAAGTAATTATTGTATTGGAGAATAGAAGGGTAAATGTATAAGGGGGTGGGGCGTCCTTTTGATAATAAAGCAAAAAAGGGCTCCCCTTTGAAGATTCATAAAAAAAGGGCGCCCTTTTAATTTTTGCCCAAGATGTTTCAGATCTATAAAGTTAGAAAATAATATTGTGTTTCATCAGGGTTAGTTGCAAGATGGATCGAAGATTGCTGTCAAGTAATTGTCTACGTACTCATCATAGGGCCCAAATGAGTTCCATAATGAGCTCTCATTTATTGCCAAGTTACAGCATAGAAACCTTGTTCTGTTGGGCTCCTACATTGAAGGAGATGAGCGACTTATTATCTTAGAATACATATAAAATAAGAGCTTAGATGCTTTCCTTTTTTGGTTAGTATGTTTGCTTATATTAATTCTTATATATTGTTCGATAAAATGGTATGAAAAACTATTCATAACTTGATCCCGACAAAACTAAAAGTGTATTGCTAAATTGGCAAAAGCGACTTGAGATCATAATGGGGATCCCGAGAGGCCTTCTATACTTGCATCAAGACTCCATCTTGAGAGTCATTCATCATGACGTTAAGCCGAACAATATCCTCATTGACAAGGACATGACTCTGAAAATCTCAAATTTTGGCATTACAAGAATAGTTGAAGGGGATGGAATCCTTGAGAAAGCAACTACACAACTAATTGGAACATTGTAAGTTAAAATCAAGATCATATTATTACTACCATATAACATAAAATAATAATAACATCCAAGTTCTTAAATTGTCGTGGATATATGGCACCTGAGTACTAATTAGCAAATGGATATTTTTCCTTTAAGTCGGATGTCTTTAGCTTTGGTGTGATAATACTAAAAATCCTAAGAGGTAAGAGGAATTGAGTCTTCAGTCAAATAAATACAAATTTAAAATCTTTTAACACATGTAAGTGTTGGGTGTCCCGATACACATTTTAAAATTTTATGTTATCTAAACATGCGGCGAAAGCATAATAAATTGTTAAATTATTACAACACACATTACACACATTCACAAGAATACACATGCACAAGACATAACTATAGAAAATAATTCGTTAGGAGATATACCTATTGGATGACGTGTAATGGGAATGACATCAACTAGTAAACCTCACCAAGTTTGTCTCTATTCGTATCCATGCTGAGATACCTTCAAGACAACTCCTCGAGCAACAAACTTCGTCTTCGATTAGTACTAGCCAAGCGTGGAGACGATGCGATCCGAGAGAGAGGATCCTGGTTCGTCTTGGTACCTAGCGGCACAAGGCAACCCGACGGCACCAAGTGAGATGGATAGCAGTCATATGGTTGCTTTTCGACGGCTGAAAACCTCGTTGTCAGCAGGCGACAGTAGGTCCGGCGGCGTCTAAACCCGACAACAACTAATGATGGTCGGGACAGCAGCTTTGGGGCAGCATAGTTTGGCCATAACAACCCTTGCACCGGCGATACAACAACCTTAGGTGACAACAGCAGCAAAGGGGCGAGACCTCCTTTGTCTCGGTGACTGTCCTTGAGTGACTACGACACCAAGTCGAACGATGGTGGAAGTTGGGTGGTAGTGCTAGGGGCAGCTGACAGGAGAAGCTAGGACGATGACAACCCTTGGCAGCGACAAACTTCTCGGTGACGGTGATTTTGGTTGGCGGCGATTTTGGTTGGCGGCAAAGAGAGGGAGAGAGAGTGGGAAGAATTAAAACCCTAGGGTTTTTGATTCATTAATTTATCTCTCCTTTTCTATATCTATATATAGATTTCCTACCAGGTTTGAATAGCAAATCCAAATCCATATCCAATAAGCCAACCCAATCCGTTAGCATCAAGTTTTGTTCAAAACCAAACCTTCTTGGTTCAAAACCAAACCACTTTTGGTTTACAATTAAATCAAAGAGGGTCTAATTTGTCTAAAAGAGACGTGCCTCATTCGTGCTTCTGTTCCGATAAAATATCTTTCATATTTGTCCTTCGTCTGGTCTAATCATACTTGATCTCTCTCAATCTGAGAATCATATTCTCAAACTTATTTTGTCTTTCGGATATACTCATAGTGCGTGTGACCCAATAGGTTCGATTATGTTGGTCACTCATAATTAATCATTAATTACGAATAGATCATGAGTGAGACCTAGTAGTATATCATGACCCCAAATTGACTGAAAAATTATAGTTGATTCCAGAACGACTTCTGAACCCTTCAGCAGCTATAATTATTCGTGCGTCTGTTCCTTTCACTCATCTTATACCCGTTTGGTTTAGGACATGGTCTGTTAGTCCCCACTAGGCTGATTATATCACACTTGGCCCAAGTAGTAGTTCCTTGTCCTGCGAATTCAAATTACTCAAACACGTGTCCAAAAAGATCATTCTCTTGACATGTTTTTTCTTTGGCCAAAGATTTGCGAGTAATAATCTTGATAAGTGGCCATAGAGTATACAAGA
>JBBUKS010019507.1:0-11743 GCA_038050645.1 Hedychium gardnerianum
AGAAGAAGATATGAGTCGCATGCCAAGTGACACGGATGCTGGTGCTGGTCTTCAAAGAGCAGCACCACTACATGAAATACTCTCCAAATGATCTGGAGCAATGTTAGAAAGGTCTAAAATTATAAATGAGGGCACATTTGGACTCCCGTGAGCCATGTGAATCTACAGGACTTGGAATGAGTCTGATTTGAGTCCTCTAGGTCCATCAATGAGTTTTGACCGAAATCCATTGATGGACCTATTTTTTCATGTGATGGAAGTAGACAGTGTCTAGAATATATATATGACCTTCAATCATAGTTTTGAGACTCCCACAATAAGATATGGGTGCATGTCAAGTGACACGGATGTTGGTGCTGGTCTTTGAAGAACAACAACACTATGTGAAATACTCTCCAAATGATCTGAAGCAATGATGGAAAGATCTAAAATTTATAAATGATAGCACATTTGGACTCCCGTGAGCCATGTGAATCTACAGGACTTAGAATGAGTTTTATTTGAGTCCTCTAGATCTATCAATGGGTTTTGATCGAAACCTATTGATGGACCTAGAGGACTTGGATTTCTGAAATTTTTTCATGGGATGAAAGTAGAGAGTGTCTAGAATGTATATATGACATCCAATCATGGTTTTGATACTTTCACAGGAAGATATGGGTGCGTGCCAAGTGACACGAATGTTGGTGCTGGTCTTTGAAGACCAGCACCAACTTAGTGCTGGTATTCAAAGAGAAGCACCACTATATGAAAAACTCTCCAAATGGTCTAGAGTAATGCTGGGAAGGTCTAAAATTTATAAATGAGGGCACATTTGGACACCCATGAGTTATGTGAATCTACAAGACTTAGAATGAGTCTGATCTGAGTCCTCTAGGTCCATCAATGGGTTTTGACCGAAACTCATTGATGGACCTAGAAGACTTAGATTTCTGAAATTTTTTCATGGAATGAAAGTAGAGAGTGTCTAGAATATATATATGACCTTCAATCATGGTTCTGAGACTCCCATAGAAAAATATTGGTGCGTGCCAAGTGACACGGATGTTGGTGATTGTCTAGAAACGTCTGCAACATTGACAAGGACTGCACCATTGTCAATATATGACCAGTTGATCCTCCACATCAGATCCTGCACAAACGTCTACAACATTGACAATATGGACAGATTCCATCTAGTGACTAAAATTGCTTCAGTTCTCCTCTTACATTAACAGTTGTATCCAGTGGTTGCTACATCAACTATATATCTAGAATGTTTTGTAGGAATCATAAGGTTGAATGTATATCTTTATCAAAACATCCAAAACAAGGACTTAGGCAATCTAAAGTACTTCCTTAGGACTCTCTCAAAAGGAGACATTTATATCTTATTAAGAAAGTATGCACTTGATATGTTTTTAAAAAGTAGGTAGTTAGGAGCTAGATTGGTTGACA
Source organism: Hedychium gardnerianum (assembly GCA_038050645.1). Lineage (NCBI taxonomy): Eukaryota > Viridiplantae > Streptophyta > Magnoliopsida > Zingiberales > Zingiberaceae > Hedychium > Hedychium gardnerianum. Next base: position 1,438 of record JBBUKS010019507.1, read on the forward strand.
TTTCAATGGTTCTTACCATCAGAATAATGTTGTGATAAGGGAATTACTATCTAAGCTAATGCAATGCAAGAGGTTAGTTAGGAAGTTTGAATAATCTCATGTTACCCAATTTGTTCTCATTTTTTGAGTGTAATCAAAAAAATTCCTAAGACTATATCATAACCATTGGGAAGTAGTTGTAATGCAATCTATGATATCTCAATAATAATAATAATTTAGTATTTTGCCTCTCAACTCCACTAAATAATAGAAAGATTTCAGATGTAACTAATCCTACTTAGGAAATACTTAGGAAAGTAGAAAAATAACAAATCAAAATTTGTCAGATGATTTTGTTCTGGTGCTATTTTGAGCAAAACAACACCAGAACATAATAATACAAGAAAAAATCTACACCAACCTTTGTAACAAAGGTGGTCATATATACCTTCTAAACACTCACCAACATTAGTGCTCTTTTTAAAAAAATTAGCACCAACGTTGGTGCTATTTTGTGATGTTGTTGGTGCTGTTTTGAACAAAACAACATCAACGAGCACCATGTTGGTATTATTTTGAACAAAACAGCACCTAAGTAGGATTAGTTCTTTTAAAATAGCACCACGTTGGTGCTATTTTGTGATATTGTTGGTGCTATTTTGTGGTGCTATTGGTGTTGTTTTGTTCTATTTTGAACAAAACAGCACCACGTTGGTGTTGTTTTGTTCTATTTTGAACAAAACAACATCATGTTGGTGTTATTTTGAACAAAACAGCATCATATTGATGTTGTTTTAAACAAAATAACACCACATTAGTGCTGTTTTATGGTGTTATTGGTGTTGTTTTGAACAAAATAGCAACAGAACAAAATAATACCAGAATTTTTTTTGCACCAACCTCTATAATAAAGGAGGTCATATATACCTTCTAGACACTCACTAACATTGGTGCTCTTTTTCAAAAAATCAACACCAATGTTGGTGCTGTTTTGAATAAAACAGTACCATGTTGGTGCTGTTTTGTTCAAAATAGTACCAGAACAAAACACACACCAGAAAAAACCTACACCAACCTCTGTAATAAAGGAATAAAACTTATAGTAAAAATAGAAGGATTGAAGTTCAACTATAAATTATATTACAGAGGAATAAAATTTATAGCAGAAATAGAAGGATTACCAAATTTTGCAGTTATTCATGCTTAAAGGAGCGACGGCAGGGAGAAAGGAAACAAGCGTCGATAACGAGAGATTCCCAAAGAGATAATGTGAGAATGAGCGGTGACAACCAAGGACTCAGGGAGAGGCGACGACCGCCGCCGATGGATTTAGAGTTTAGGGAACCAGAAGAAGAGAAGAGAGAAAGAGAGACGGCAAGATTTAAATTTTTTTGAAAAAAAATAAACCCGCGCGAAAGAAGAGACAGATTATATTATTTTGATTTTGGTTAGGTGTTCACATAAACTATCACCCACGATTGCCCATATAAAAATATATAAAATATCAAAATTATATATATATAACTTGAGCATAGCTTATTGACTAGGCTAATCGATCGAGCTAGTCAATCAAAACAGGCCAAATGAGTTATAAAGGCTTGACAAATTGAGAAGGCATGGATGGGTCATTCACCTATCCTTTTTCCATTTATTCATCTATTCATTACAAAAGAGGGCTAGAAAGCAATTCGTAGATAATGAGCAAAAATGACTTTCGTTTGTTTTTAGAAAACAAATATTTTCATGTCTATGTTCCATTAATCAATATAAAATAATTTTAGATGGATATATGAAACTAAAATGAATATTATGACTATAGGGGAAGATACAAAATTCATTCAAAAAAAAGTGAAAACAAATTACATTCATTAAAGGTCATTGCAACAATTAGATATAGACACTACCGAATCAAAGCATAACTTAAGACTGCATCATATTCCATAAACACATAAACAAGATTTCATTTGTTGATAAAACTATACCACAACCCACATACAATAGAATTAAGAGAAAGATCACATCTTCTAGTTCTAAATTTTTCTAAAAGAGGAGCAAAGAGGCTGAAGATAAGAAACTAAAACCTTACCTTTCGAATCCTCTATTTAGCTAATTAAGAATTTTAACAATCTCTCGGAACACTGGATGAATAAAGATTTCCCTTTTTTCCTTAAAAATAATAACATAGGCAGTGGAGCGTGTGATTCACCATTGTCGTTCAAGCAACTGTTCTGGTTTTCGAACTTCCGAGAGTGAGCTCCAACTCATCTGAGGCACAGACCTCATGGATCCTCTCCCCTTCCCATGCTTTCACCAATCCAGCAGCTGTAGGAGTGCTATTACTGCTGCTGCCGAATGCAAAATCATCCGAGGCGCCATCAGATGTCCTAACATCACCATGGTTGACCACACCAGGGATTGGAGAGCAAGTCCCACTCTGTCCTGGAGCCCACATTTTGGAGTCACTAGCTTCGTTGCGAAAACCAAAAGGATTAGGTGATACAAGGGTGAATGTGGGTGAAGAAGGGCCACCAGAAGGCAGGCGTAACCCGGCAAGCCAGGATGAATCAAGGGTAACCTGTCGATCAGGGCTTGGTGGCATAGAGGATGATGGCAAGCAAGTATGGTTGAAACCGGACCAAGGTGGTTGACTGTTCAACTCATTCCAATCCTTTTTGATGCGCGGGGATTGCACAGATGGAGAGCTCAGCGGAGGGGTCACAGGTGCACTTATGGATCCCCCATGTATGTACAAATGTGGGAGGTTTGGTAATTTGGAAGAAGTGGAGGCAGACGATAGGTTTTTCAGCCATGGAAGGAGGGAGTTGCCTTCAGCACCACTAGCATTCTTGCCATTTGTGATCAAAGTTGATGATGCAGGACTAGCCAAGGCCGATGAGGACGGACTCGGATTATAGGATACACTAGGACTTGGCTGGTAAGATGAACAAGGGCTTGGCGAAGCCGATGGTCCAACAATTTCCACACATTTGAGCGCCTTGCTTCCCTGCACATTCACATTTGTTTCAGTTGCTTGAATGACAATCTTGATTTACTGTTTAATCAACATATGAAAAAATGGTCTCAACTGAGATGTTCTAACGTCCAACATACAAAAAGAAACTATTCAAACTCAGTTAAAGATTACAGGATGAGAGAGAGTAATCTTATACCCAATTGGGCAATTGGCAATTGTTGCAATTCCTATCTATATCATACATGTGCTGTGAATGGCATTACATCAAATAACGTGAAGTATTCTGAGTCTATCTAATAACATGATGAGTTGTCAAATTCAGGTCACTAATAAAGAAAAGATCAAAAGCTTGAACTCTATGGACAATCAGACATCATTGGAAACAGCTCTAATATGCTACATAAATAAATAAATGTGATTAGGTATTGAAATTTCAATCATCATCTAACCAACAAAAAGCAGAGTTGAAACAATTTGACAAGTTGAGCAAGCCTTCAATCTTTGACTAAATTGAGTTCTAGAACGTCTGTGACTATCCCAGCCAGCAATGAATCATCTTGAGGAGACCAACACATTCACTCTTATTTTCAAAGTTGATGACTCTGACTGCTTGGATTGATGCCAATTGGCCCCAAACAACACATCTTCACATCCAGCAAGCAAACACATTTGTCAAACATTGATATGAACTTTCTTCATGAAGAGACTTTAAGGAACCTCACAAAGAATGCGTGGAACCAACAAAGTCGGACATCTCATCATGTATCAGCCTGCCCTCCGCAGGCTCATCATTGGCAACCTAATACTTAATGAAATTTACTCACCAACTATTTGTCCTTGGGATTAGATAGTCCGCCCATATTTTCTGGCAAACGATTCTCCAAGTTACAGTAAAGTGGGCGGCCAAACTTCTGAGCTCAGTTACAGTGAACACCAATTGTTGCCCCTTTTTCCAATTGGAAACGCCTCAAGATTCCAACTTTAGAGCTCCAATTCACGCTCTGATGGCGTCCCAAACTAATCCACGACGCGTCTTGCTCTCTTTACTCCCCCAGTCATTCTTTTTAGGAAGCATGAGACAAGCAAAAAAATAAGCCTTAAAGCTCCCTACTATTCCATTTTTACTCCAACTTGCCATGGCAATGGCGCGTTGACTTGGACAAGAGGAAGAGGGACGGGGCGGAGAGTGTGCCCCACAGGCCATGGCTGCCTCGGAACGGAACGGGACGGCCGTGAAAGGCGGGCGTGGGTTGCGTGAGGCGTGACGCAGCACTCAGAAAAGGAGGATGGATGAAGACGAAAACGGCCTTGTACTGAAAGAGATGTAATCTTCGTTCACGAGGGGTATGACGGAGAATGACGAGGTTAATTATGTCAAAAAAAAAAAAATGCAAGCCAACGATGCCGGCGCCCGAAACATGTGGGAGACGAATTAAACGATCCAGATTCGGTCAAAGTGACGGATCGAGACTCCGTCACGTGGACCGCCCACGGTGGTCGTTCCGCGACCAAGACGCCGACATGTGGCGCGGCAGCACCGACGCCGGCGAGCTGAGACAGCTCCGCCCGCGCACGGCGATCTCGAGCCGAGGCATGCGATTTTTCTTTTAGTTGAGAGTTTTGGAGTCAAACGGCGGAGGAAAAGAGAGCGAGGGAGGCGACGGTGATGGTGATTGTTTACCTTGCGGTAGGTGGTCCCGTCCTCCTCCACGGTCCATCCGGCCTCCTCGCAGAGGGCCTTCAGCACGGCATTGTTATCGCAGTGCTTGGGCAGCGTGTAGTTGCCGTACGCCCGTAGGCCGGCGTAGATCTTCGCCGCGATCGCTCGCCGCCGCCTCTCCCGTCGCTTGTTGTTCTCCCGCTCCCTCCACGTCGGCATCCTCGTCCCCGACGTCATCCGCTCCGCCTCCAGGACCAATTCCTCCCCTTCCGCAGCCACGACGAACAAAATCCACAGACCCGGCGAAGCAAATCCGACGGAGAAGAACGAGACCAGGGCGATCACGAGAAATTTGGGGATGAGCTCGAATAAAACGGGGACAACTCCAGGAGGGTAGACAAATGCGTCAGAGAACACCCACAGAGGAAGCGTTTATTTACGCAAATGCCACCCGTGTGAACCGAGGCCTGTTCACATGACCCCTCGGTCGCGTCTCGTGGGAACGGTCAGGCTTTGCGGATGCCGCATCGCGCCACGAGAATAGTCACGAATTCCCCGTGAGCTCGAAACGTGGCCCCCTGTTTTTTTTTTTTTTTTGGGCTCCGTGACGATTCCGGTTCGGGCTAATTTAATTTATTTTTAAACCGCGGCGGACCGCCGCTTGATTTTTATTATTGGTGACGAAGTTTCATTTCGGCCCCTAGTATTATATACTTTTCTACTTCACCTCATAATTTACAATATTTTATTTTATTTTTTATAATTCATAAAATATAATCAAAATAGAATAATTCTAATTTAAATGTATTATTAAGATAAAATGATGTTATTTAATAGGTATTTTGTTAATTGGGTAAAATGTAATATTTTGACATAATGGGGGGTGGATAAATGGTACAAAAGTGAGGTGGTAAATTGAAATTGCCTCTGTATTATTTGGGCAATGTGCATGTGACGTTCAAATCAAGCGAATCGAAGAAAAATGAGACCAAAGAAATCTATGTTAATTAATTGTTTCATTGTTAATTAGATTCTGTTTGGAATTATCATATTTGTTAGGCCGGTTCAATCATTGAGCAGATGAGATCGGTTTGGCCGGGAATGTCTGTAAATTCGAAATATAATTATGTACATTTAAAGGTTGTTCTTTAAAATATTTGTCTCATTATTATCTTTTTATTGCTCCACTGTAGGTACAAATTTTTTAATACTTTTATGCGTGGCTGAGCATCTTCATAATATATCAATTGACATAATTATTCTACTATTAGGACTATATTTTCATGAGTTTGAAATATTAAATGTGTCTTAATAATGTTTGAGTGTGTTCTATGTAATATTACATAAGGAATAACGTTTAGAGAGAAACTCTTCCTTGCAACAACGACAAATCATCTCGAGATTTTGATGATGAGAGTGTTCTTATCCATCGGGTTCTAATCGAGAGGAAGGCATCGTGGTTGACATTTGATGGCGTTATTGGGACCTTCTCACATGGGAAAGGAGTTTTTATTCCTCGGAGGTTGTTCTTCGTAGTTGTGGCAACACCTAGGAGGGTTGGGCGGAGTTCTTGTGACCGAAGAACTAATGAGAAATCAAGGTTTTTACTGTCGGTGAAGGATCCGACGCCGATGAAGCTTCATCGGATTGTGAAAGAGGGCTGGCGTGGAGAGCTAGTGACGGGGACAATGGGTTGACGTGTCCTGTGTAAGTTAATCATTGGTTTTAACGGTGGGTCCTTGTGGCTGGATTTCGCACAAGGAAAGTCCTCGTCAGCTTTTTTATTTGGAAGGCTAGTTATTTTCCCCTCTCGTTTTTGGATTTGGACAGCATATCTTGGCCATCTTTAGAAACAATATTTCTCTCTGTATTGGTTATCTGATTCAATTTTGGACCTCCTAACCTTGGCCGGCAAGTTTAGGGATATTTGGAAACTACAATATGATGGATAGGATTGATAACTAAAGGGGATGAATAATATGTAAATTAAAATTTCAAATCTTTTATTTTTTATTTTGCAAGGACATACTATGAGTTAGATATAAATAATACTAAATAAATAAGAAACTCCGAATTTATTTATTTTATAACCGAAGAAATTATTAATCCAAGGCAATGACGAAGCTGCTTCTTCGACAACAAGGCGGAGAAGCTCCTTACATCGTTTGAAAGTATGAATAATAATTATGAAATTAGAAATTAAATACAGAGTGTGTTGTGAACTTCGAGCTCAAGGACTCTTTTTATAATCTCTTGGTCGAAGTGATCGTTTTACTGACGTTGTCATTCCAGACGCCTCCAGTGATCCAAGATGCCTCCAATGAGCTGACTCTTATCCTTGTCGCAATGATGCTTTGACTGATTTGGTGGATTGGGAGCGCCTTGGTTCATTTGAGACGCCTTGGGTTGGCTAACGTGGACTCCCGTTTTGCAATGGTTCTTTCTAGACATCCGAGGAGCCTTGGTTCATTCGAGGCACCTGGACTCAGGGCGCCTGGATTCAAGGCGCTTGGAGTGATTTCAGGCGCTTGGAATGGTCAACATCAAAAGTTGACCATTCTTCGATTTGGTTGCTTGGGTGATGCTCCGGTCATCCAAGCTCACCCAAAACCAATTCCGACCTTCTCTTCGAGCAGTCTTCCTCCCAGCTTCTCGTCCCTCGGATGCGTCTCGCGCATCCTTCTCGCTCCACCAGAGTACTTTTCCATAGCTTCTCGTCACTTGGATGCACTAAGCTCGTCGGCTGCACTAAGCTCGTCGGCTCCCTTGTCGTGCAATTCTTCTCATTCGCTGCATCTTCCGCGTGACCTCTTATGTTCCTAAGTCCCTGTACACTTAGATACAATGTATCAAATACATAAGGTCTAACTAACTCAGTTGATCAATATCAAAACTATCCGGGATACTTACAATCTCTCCCTTTTTTATATGCATCAACCCGAGTTAAAGTTAAAAAAACCAAACAAGAAATTATATATGAAAAATAATTTTATAATCATAACACAAATTTTGTAATTAAGTCCTCCCTCTTAACTTAACACTTATTAATTCTCCCCTTTGATCACATCAAAAATAGGGGTAATTTGAAAAAAAAAATCTATGGGATGCAAAGTCGGTGTATTTTTACCGTAATTAGTTTTCAAAAATAATGTTTAAAATTTCAAATTTTCCAAAAAAAATTAAAAATTATTTTTAACTTTTGAAAAATACTAATTTTTTTGGTCAATATTAAATATAATTCAATCCGATGAGAAAATTTTCATGAGAAAATATTTTTCTTCATAGAAATAAGTTTTTTTAAAAAAATAAATACTTAAAAATAAGTTTTGATGTAAAATAACTTTGGAAATTTTTAGAACATACAAAACCTAACCTTTATTTTTGGAAAAATCAAATTCTTCAAAAATAAATCTTCGAAAAAAATTGTAATTTTAAAATTTCATTTTTGGTAAAAAAATTCATAACAAATTATGTAATAGTAAAAAAAAATTTAAAAAAAAAATCTGCTAACAGATAACATATTTGTTTATCACATAAAAATTTAAACTAAAAGAAAATCGAACGGAAGGTTTACGAAAAATATTTTTTCTAATAATATTAATAATTCAAACAAATTAATTTCTAGCATGCAAATAAAGATAATTTAATAGGTTAAAACATATTTTAAAATCCAAAATAAATTTTCACTTACTGGATTTATCAAGTATTTTTGTGAAATATCAAAATTTGGAACTTTTCTAATTTACTCTCTGTGATTCCTTAAATACCAATTTAGTCCTCCATAATATCTAAAATTTGGAACTTGTAAGAAATTTGAATTTGAGAATGTAAAATTCTTTTCTAACATTTCTATTCGATCTTTTAATTTTACATTTTCAATTTTAAGTTCATCAAATTCTGCTAGTGGACATGTATTTACTAACTAAATTTTCAAATAAACTTACATAGTTGGTTCTTAATTTGTATAATGACCTAAACATCATTTTAATATCATCATACAATTGGTCAGGAGGTAGAAGACGTACCTCACTTACTTTGTCGGACTCGTAATTTGATGTTCCCCCTTCATCAATGCTTGCCTCTGAGGTGACTCCCCATTCATCGATGCTCTGCTCTTGGTGGTTAGTCGTTAGTGTTAGTCCAGCGTACTCTTTGGTCTCAGACTCTTCTGAAGATGAGTCGTTCCAAGTTGCCTTGAGATTGTTGTATCTAGTTTTCTTTTATGATTTACTTTTCTCCTTCCTTTTGTTCCTTAGTATGAGACAATTGTCCTTAATGTGACCCTCATCGTCACAGTTATAGCATTTAACTTTTCTTATCCCCTTTCTCAGTTCTGTGACCTATTTCTCATTAAATTTGTTACTTCTAAACAATTTATTGAACTTTCTTACCATATATGGATGACTCCGAATCCGGCTCGTTCTTCTTGGCTAGTAATGTTAGGTTCTTAGTTGACTTCTCTTCATTTCTTAGACCTGCACATATTGACTCGTGTAATTCGAATATAGAAAAAAGTTCTTCTAAATTACTTACCTCTAAATTTTTTAAAATATAATATGAGTCTACAATCGAGGTCCACTCTTGAGTTATTGGAAAAATATTTAGAGTGTATCTGAGTGAGTCTCGATTAATTATTATTTCACCAAAGTTGTTGAGGTCAGTTATTAACTCATTTAATCTGACATGTAGTTGTGTCACCTTTTCTTCCTTTTCCATCCAGAGGTTGCTTAGCTGATTTTTAAGCAAATCTCATCTTGCTAGCTTTCCACCGAGGTTCCTTCATGCAGCTCTAGGAACTTCTCCTAGAGTTCTTTGGCAGAGTCACAGGCGCCGATCCAGTTGACTTCTTGAGGCGGTAGTACGCACAAAAGATGGAACTCGGCCTTATAGTTTGCCATGAACTCGATCTTCTGCTTCTTGTTCCATTAGTGCTCTTTCTTTTCTTCTTCATTCTCATCCTTGGGTGCTTCAAAACCATATTTAATAATTAATAATATATTGAAATTGATTTTGAAAAATACCTTCATTCGAAGCTTTCAAAGCGTGAACTCCCCCTCGAACTTTGGTGGATGGATGCTTGATCCGGCCATCTTCCTTGTTTCTTTAGTCGACGGTTAGTCCTTCTAAGGTGGTCGAGCTCTGATACCAATTAATAGATTGGATTGACCGGCTAAAGGAGGGTGAATAGCCTGCAAATTGAAATTTCAAAACTCTTGCTTTCTACTTAGCAAGGACACACTGTAAGTTAGATATAAATAACATTAAATAAATAAGGGACTTCAGATTTACTTGGTTTATAACCGGAGAGGTTGCTAATCCAAGACAATGAAAAGCTCCTTCTTCAACAACAAGTCAAAAGCGAAGAAGCCCCTTACACCATTTGAAAGAATGAATAGTAACTATGAAATTAGAAATTAAATACAGAGAGTGTTGTGAATTTCAAGCTCAAGGACTCTTTTTATAGCCTCCTGGTTGAAGTGATCATTTTGCTGATGTGGTCATTTCAGGCACCTCCAATGATCCAGGGTGCCTCTAATGAGCTGACTCTTATCCTCGTCGCAAAGGTGCTCTAGCTGGTCTAGCAGATTGGTGGTGCTCGGTTCATTTGAGGCACCTTGGGTTAGCTTATGTGGATTATGTTGCTTATCCGCTTCACAACGACTCTTTCTAGACATCCAAGGCGCTTTTGTTCA
>JBBUKS010019517.1:0-11742 GCA_038050645.1 Hedychium gardnerianum
GGTGAGATTCTCCAATTTTGGTGTTCGTGAGACGAAGCCAGGGACGTGGTGGACATTCTGATCACGCTCAGATCGACTGGACTAGTAAACTTTCGAGGGCATTGCTAGATACCTGCTTGTGTATCTAAAATAGCTTTAGAAATACTGCTAACGTTACGAGAACCTATTGGGTCACACACAAAGAGCATGTTGATTTGGAGATTGGTTTATTTTAGTTTGACTAAAGTAGTGTGGGTTTGAGCTTGTGCGAAATTGGTTTTGAACCTTAAGCTTGTTGATTTAATGAGATAATTCAATATGCTTCCTTTTCTTTAAGGCCCAACCCAACTATAGAACCTGCTAAGAGAAACACTAATAGCCATCTCTTCCCAAGAGAGAAGATGAAGAGTTAGCCTTATCACGGTGAAGATGAAGAGTTAGCCTTATCTTGGTGAAGATGAAGAGTTGGCGTTTTTTTCTTGGTGAAGGTGAAGAGTTAGCCTTTTCTTGATTGCCACCTTAAATAGCCATCTCTAGCAAGAAGGAAGGTGTTGGTGAGATTCTCCAATTTTGGTGTTCGTGAGACGAAGCCAGGGACGTGGTGGACATTCTGATCACGCTCAGATCGACCGAACTAGTTGACTTTCGAGAATTGTTCATGCATCAAAGGTAACAATCCTATTCGATAGAGTAGTTGCAAGAGTAGTTCTGCATTCGCATGGATCTATGGATGGATCAATTTTCGCTGTGTTTTAGTTTATTTTTCACCACAGATCCCTACAGATATAAAGTTTGAAGTTAGATATAAAGTTGTGATCTCTTCTTCTTTTTCATCTCCTTAGTCCTTTCTCCATCCTCTCTAATTCTCCACTGACACTATACATTGAAACGCCAAAATAGTTTCATTTCAATCAAAGACCGAAACTCCGACACGGCTTGACATTTTGAACCTTGCACATAAGCCCTTTGCGTTCTTCTCACTGCTTTTGGCTAGTAAGATTGCTTCTGAAGTTTCCAAATTTATGATAAAGCCAGTGGCCATAGCTTCTTATTCTTTGTTGAATGTGCTTCCTACTGCTGTTGTAGCTAATGTTGGGATGACTGTTTGATTGTTTGTTATAATATTGCTTGGAAATTTGAGGTAGAGTTGATTGTTGTTGGTTTTGTGGTTTTCAAACCTGGTTTGGGAGATGTATGGAGCTTGGTAATCCAAGGGGAGACAACTTGATTTGTTGTCTGTCAACCTATGAGTGTAGAGTGGGGCTTAGTTCCGATTTTAAAATTACCATTGGATGCTTAGAGGATGTATGATGCCTCACTGGTCTTTTAGATTCTCGGTCAATGATATTGGCTGGATACGAGATGAAGGTTGTGGATGAGTGGCAATATGTTAATAGGGGTTATAATTAGAAGGTTAATGTTGTACCTTCTTTGATGGTTAAATAATATAGTTGACTATGCTGGTTCTGTTGGTGACCTTTGATCCATGGTTTAATAATATAGTTGACTATGTTGGTTATGTTGGTGATCTTTGATCATTCTTTTGATATTGCATGCTTGTTATAGGAAATCTTATTTTTTGGAGTCGAAAACAAATAATTGTTGCTCATTGATTCTAGTGATGAAGCAAGTATCCACCATGGTTTAGTGTGTTTACGAATGTGGGTGTAGATTCTAATGGAGGAATTGTAACAACAAAATTCCAGAATGTATGATTATGAATTGTGATGATAAAACAACAATTACATAGCTGGTTACTTGTCTTTCATTTGTTCATCAAACATATAGAGTTAGATAGTCACTTAATCCCAATGCAACTTTGTTTAGTAAATTTTTACTCAGATCTTTATTGAAAAACTTGATAATTTCACTAAGCATTTCGGAGCTCATCTTCATTAAGCTATTTAATAAGTTCACCATGGTTGATATATTTTTAATGTGGTGTTTGTGGTACAATATAGCTACCCTTTACTCTATTTTTACAAGTGACATATGCAATATGTGGATAATTAACCACTGATAATTATTCTAATTTTTAACACAATAATAAGACTTGCACAGGTTGTTAATTGAACATAAAATTCACATCTTCTTTGTTTTCATGTTGATGTTCTTTATCTTTCCAAGATTTTAGCTCATCATGGTGTTGACTTCATCCAATTTAGATTATGTTAGGACAATCTACAAGGCTTTCCCAAGGATTCCTATTCCTCAAGACTTGGAAGGCGATGATGATGATGAGATGCATAAACTTTCAGAAGCTTTGGCATCTGCTAGAGTACGTGTAGAAGGCTGCTCATCATTTTTAAGAGCTGCAATAAAGTAAGTCAAACTTTTGGATCTTTCTTGCTATTTGAATATCAAGAAAATTATTTTTACGAGAGTGTTGCGACTTGGAGCTTCACCATACTGTCATGCTATTTTCTTCAACCTCATTAAAATGCAAGGGAAACTTTTCTTGTATGTTTAAGGAGAATAGAAATTTTACCTCTTGGGGAAAACATATAATAGCTTCTCATATCTCAACTGAATTTGACTGAATAGTTATTGAAAACCATTAACTACCCCTTGCGGGTTAGACCTTCAACACTCTATTACAGTCTATAAGGTTGGTTAATTTCAATCTGGGTGTAGTGAATTCATTTTGAACACTTTAACACCTGGTGGGGGGTTTTAGCTACTTATTCAAGCTATGTTTTATGGTTAGATTGGAGCATACCACCCATAAGAGTGGTCTAAATCAAGAATTCATCCATTGACTAGGTGATGCAAAAGGGATGATCATCAACTTATCATTTTCTCAACTATTTGAGATCGTATCCCTCAATGGTGGGGGGTTTTAGCTACTTATTCAAGCTATGTTTTATGGTTAGATTGGAACATACCACCCATAAGAGTGGTCTAAATCAAGAATCCATCCATTGACTAGGTGATGCAAAAGGGATGATCATCTACTTATCATTTTCTCAACTATTTGAGATCTATCCCTCAACAGAGCTCTATTATATTATTAATAATATTCAAATTAATTAATATTTTTTTATTATTACCATGATTGATGTTTTCTTTAGGCTCCCTTTGCTCCGTTCGCCTTGGATGGATCGGCTTAAATAACCAACCAAATAAATCAAAATTTTGATGTAAGATTAATCTATTATTTTGTTTTAGTTACTCCTGAGTGTTAATCAGATTGAGTTTTATTGTAGTTTATATGGCTTAGGGATAGTATTGAAAGCAATTCATAATTTTACAACTTGATATTTAATAAATGTTCACATTGATTTTTGAAAGATTACCTTACTAGGGCATTCCCCTTACTGAAAGATTGTCAATTGAGGCACATAAACCTATATTCTCTATTATCTTCTTATTTATACTACACAAGTGATCTCAGAGCATAACCTCCATCCAATTTCCCAAAAAATGTTGACTTCTACTTCATCCTCCATCTACAACCATTAAATTACCTCCCTAATAACATCCGCCTCAAAAGGATAGGATGCCTCTAGAATAAATGGTGCTGCTCAATCACATCATCCCTCAAGTTACTCTCTTCTTCATACTCAGAATTAGTCGTCCTTGGCTTCTGTAAATTGCAATAAGGAAAACCAATTTGGAGAGCTTGATTATTGCTGGACACCACTGACAAAGAAATAAACGAGAATTTATGAAAATATTTTCTATCCTGTTTCACTAAGAGAATTACAAGATATAGACATCAAGAATTATCAAATCCCTTAATCCTAGGGTTATATAGGAAGAAATACAACAATAATTACAATTTATCAAATCCCTTAATCGTAGGGTCTAATATAAGGAAGAAATATAACAATAATTACAAGGGATATATACAACAATAATGGAAATCTTAGAGAGGTAATAAAAGGATATACAACTATAACAAAACTAAATAAGGAAAGAAGAATATATTAACATCCCCCCTCAAATTGTTGCAGGTAAGTCAATCGGCATCAATTTGCTATTGAGAAACTTGCGTCGTTGGCTTTTCAAAGCTTTCATAAAGACATCCGCTATTTCAATATCATATGATGAGGAAGAGTGATAACACCTCGAATAAAGGTCTTTAATGACAGTCCACCTCTATGTGCTTTGTGTGTTCATGATATATTAGATTTGCAGCTATTTGAATGACACTAGTATTATCACCATGAAGTGGAGTAGGATTAGGTGGAGGAAATCCAAGTTTGGAAACAAGACAACGTAACCATGTAATTTCAGAACAAGTTATAGACATGACTCTATACTCAGCCTCCATGGAAGGTTTGGATAGACAATCCTGCTTCTACACTTCCAAGAAATCAAGACATCTCCAAGAAAAATGCACTAGCTTGTTGTAGACTTCATAATATCCGGGCAACCAACCCAATCTGCATCACTATATGCAGTCAAATGAAGAGCATATTTTATAGGAAAAAGCAACCCATGAGTAGATGATCCAATTAAGTATCAAATAATGTGACGAACTATAGCAAGATGAAGATGTCGAGGCAATTGTATAAATCTACTAACTATATTAACAACATATGAGATATCGGCCCTTGTGATTGTTAGGTAGATAAAACTACCAACAAGATGCATATATAAAAAAGGATTAGGCAAAAGCTCGCCTTCATCTTTTCGGTAATTCACATTCGCCTCCATTGGCGTATCAACAACAGTAGCATCCTTTAAACCAGCTAGCTCAATGAGATCTTGGATATATTTATGTTGATTCAAGAACAAACCATGAACTTGAGCCCCAAAAAATACATGAGATGCCCAAGATCTTTCATTTTAAATGTACTATGCAACATATTTTGAAGCTTAGTAATCAGTCCATTGTCATCGGTGCCCATTGTCATTACTAGTGATGATAATATCATGAACATAGACAAAGAGAAAGACCAAACTAGTGGTTGTCTTGTGAAAGAAAAGTGATGAATTATATTGACTTTGTGTGAAAGAGAAGGTGAGAAAAGTGCTGCGAAACTTCTCAAACCAGGCTCTAGGTGCTTGCTTCAACCTATACGAGCGTCTTAGCTTGCATATTTTTGTTTATTGCCAAGAGTAACCAATTGAGCTTTGTATCTATCTAAAGACATCAGACTTGAGTTTCATACTATAACCTAATTACTACCAATAGGATTAACATTTGGAGGACAAGAAACAATGTCCCAAGTATGATTTTCCTCAAGTACTTGAAGTTCTGCTTCCATTGCTTGTTGCCAATACTCATGTTCCATAGCCTATTTATAACAAGTGGGAATGGAAATAAAAGAAAAAGTAGTAGACATAGCCACGGGGGTTGAAAAATCATACCTTTCAAGAGGTTTGTGAGGTTCATTGGAAAAGGATCAGATGCCGTAGGAAGATGTGGAGGAACCTCAAGACCTGTGGGATACAGGAGGAGTGCGTCTATGATAACTAGGTTTAAACCTTGAAATTGGTGTTGGTGATTCAGAAAAATGTGGTAAAGTAGATAAAGAAGGGAATTTTGAGATCTGTTGTGTGCTAAAGAAGTGCTGATTTTTTTTTTTAAAATAACATTCCTAGAGACACGAGTTAGACGGGCATGAGGATCATAGCAAAGAAATCCTTTTTAGTTCCAGCATATCCTAAGAAAGTACATTTGACAGATTGGTAGTAAGTTTATTTCTTTTGTGTAGGAAGGTGAACAAAACAAATACATCCAAAAATATGAAGATTGGAATAATTTGGTGCATGCCCAAGCAAACGAAAGTAGAGAGAATCATTGTTCAAGTTGGGAGATGGTCATCTATTAATCAAATAAACAACAGTAGACAAAATTTCACACCCAAAATGAGGAGGAATACAAGACTCAATTAGAAGAGTGCGAACAACATCAAGAAGATGACGATTCTTTCTTTCAGCCACACTATTTTATTGTGGAGTGAAAGGACAAGAACGTTGTGATATGATCCCATGACTTTAAAGAAACAATTAAAATTCATTCGACATATAAATCTGATTGCAAGATTTGATTTTGGCAAAAAACTTGTGTTTCGACTAAAGCATGAAAGACTTTAAACATAGAGAAAACCTCACTTTTAGACTGAAGAAAATACACCCAAGTAATGTGAGTGAAATCATCGATAAATGTAACAAAATATTGTAATGTTCATGAGAGATTACTTGGCAATACACCATACATCAGTATGTACGAGTTCAAAAGGTTTGGTGATGCGGTTTTTATGCAATGGAAAAGGAAATGTTGTGCTTTTACCAAGTTTGCAAGATGCACAATCAACAATATTATTATTAGAAGAAGTCGAATTTTTATTTCCAAGTAAACCAGATTTAAGCAAGACTCGAAGTGCATGAGAATTAGAGTGTCCTAAACATCTATGCCACACCTGATTATCACATTGAACAACATTACAAGCAACATAGTATGACAGAGAGGGAGATAGAAACAAAGGAAAGAGACATCCCACTTTAGGTCCCTTCGCGATCATCTTCCCGGAAACTTGATCCTGCACAAGACAACCAAAATTTGAAAATTGAACATTACAATTGTTGTCAACTAATTGACATATAAGATTAGTGGACAACTTAGGAGACACAAAAACATGCTGAAATATCACTAACAACTGTGATAGGTAAGGAATTACCATCGACAGTATGAATATGAAGATCTCCTTTATATTTTTTAACATTATTTGAAGGTAAGGCAGTGTTGGTTGGAAGCACCAGAATCAAAATACCAAGGTTGAGGATTGAATTTTTGTTACTTGAAAAGCCTAAAGAAGAAAAGGCAGAAACTATCATTTGTTGGACCATTTCAGAAGTAATAGAATATTGACCAAGACTAGGAGCATTTGAAGAATCAACCGAGATATTGTAGATAGTTTCATATTTCTTTAGAGGTTGAGTGGAACAATCTTTGATGATAGACCCTAGTTTCTTACAAACATCCCTTGAGCAGCGTAGGCAACAAGAATTGGAGTAGAATGTTGAGATTTTTGCTCCAAGATAGCCTATGTAATGAGCCGTTGTTCTTCCTTGAGAAACTCTCCTACACAAATATACATAAAAGGAACTGATTCTCTGTTCATCAGTTTGGACCTGATTGCTTCAAACTCCCCCCCTTAACTTCATTAAAAATTGGTCATGCTTGCTAGTCTCATGCACACTTTGGATAGCAATGAGTCCTTTAGGAGATACACTTGCATACACAATATTGTGTACTCACCCTAAAGATTTCCAAAGGAAGAATAAAACTCTTGGATTGACATACTCCCGCTCACCCAACTCGAGTTCCAATTGAAACCTTCGTGTTGTTTGGTTGTAAATTTTCTTCAAGTAATCCTACATTTCTCTAGAGGTCTCATAACACTTGAGATTGAGAAGAATGGAGGGTTCCACACTTCCAAGGATTCCAGACATAATATGAGCATCCTTCACCTCCCATTTCACATATTTCTCTCTCCTTCTCGCTGTTAGGTGTGGGATTCGTCCCTTCAATATGATCTCATACTTCCTTTCCCTTGATAAAGATCTAAAATTGCATTGACCAGGCAGAATAGTTCTTGCCATTAAATCAAGCAAGAAAATGTTCAGATCATTCCAAAGACACGATTTAACCAGAAACAAGTATTAAGAGATGAGGTCTAAGAAAACATACCAGAAGAACACGAAAAAGAACAAAACACTAAGATCTTGGAGCTAGACAAGGAATTAGACACAAGATGAAATGATCTCAGAACAATGACAAAGAAATAAATGAGAATTTCTGAAAATGTTTTCTGTCCCATTTCACTAAAAGAATTACAATATATAGACATCAAGAATTATCAAATCCTAGGGTCTAATATAGGAAGAAATACAACAATAAGTACAAGGGATATATACAACAATAATGGAAATCTTAGAGAGGTAATCAAGGGATATACAACTATAACAAAACTAAATCAGGAAAGAATAATATATTGACAATCACTAGCAAATCCCTTCAAACAAGACCTTTCATGACGGCTAAACCTAGTAACAAGCCTCCAATAGGCCCTTATGACTACTTGTTGAGAGACTGATTATTGCTGGACACCGCTAGCAAATCCATTCAAATGAGACCTTTCATGGTGGCTAAACCTAGTAACAAGCCTCCAATAGCCCTTATGACTACTTGTAAATCTGTTACCTTCTGTGGTTCATCTGGATCACATGGAGTTCACAGCGAGTTGTATCAATTTTTTAATCTACAGTCTTCTACCTTCATTAGCACCTGAGTCCAACTGCAATTGGTCATCCATTGCAAGCCAGACTGCAACTGGTCATCCATTGCAATCCTGCTGTACCACTTTCTTGCCAATGCATGGGCAATCCACTTCCATGAGAAACCAACAGGCAACCTCAATGTATCGTGCTGGACAAAATGGTCAAAATGTATTATTCCGATAAATTACCAAAACCGATACTACTCAGCACCGAGATAATATCTCTTGTGTCATGTCAATCATGTTCCTTTGGCATGCTAAAATTGTGAAATATTGTTATGTCTCCACACAAGATAAAGTCAAAATCATAGTATTCCAAATGGAAAGCAAACATTGAACTTACTATATACTTGTTTATCTTTTTCTTTTTCTTCTTTTTCCTCCTTCAATTCACCACTGGCATCGTATATCGGAAGGTTGGCACGAGAAACAGAATGGTTCAGTCAAAAAACCAAAACACCGGCATGGTTTGAGATTTCAAACCTTGTGTAGTAAGACTATTTCTAGTCATTAAAACTGCCTTCATATCTAGGGTGCCTCTAGATCCATCATGTAGCTAAATTACAACACACTAGCCACCTTGATAACCCTTCTTGTAACTCTTTATAAACAACCTTGCAGCATTCAGATCTACAAGATCAACATTCTCCTAAGAAGCTCAACATCCACCTTTAACGATCTACTATAGATCTAACCGTGGTACAACATATGCAAGTAAAGCATCATTGTTCATCAAGTAGATCATTAAATCCCAGGAGTTGATCATATCAAGCAAAACAACAAAAGATCATACAAACCATGACTAAAATGGAGGAGATAGTGATCCTACATCAAATCATCAACTCTTCAAATAGATAATGCTAAATCACGAGACCAACAGGCATCCCTTCACCATTTTGACATATCCGTTTATCAAACCATCATATGCCAATCCAGATCATCATCATCCCATCCTTTATATATGATGTATTTTCTAATCCAATCAACAGAAAAACACCACCACTGGACTTCCCTTGTCTAAATCTATCAATTAGTCTATATTATTCATCCTCTTTTACAACACCATATACAGGTGCAACCGCAAGATGACCTGAGTCTCACTGGCACCTCTAATCATCCTCTCTCGGTAGAATTACTTTATCCAGCACAATCATCTGTCACTATCAACTCTTTCACTGAAACTGATGAGCAGAACTTTCAATCCAAGAATCTGATTCAATTGAATCAACTTACTCATCATCTAAGATTAAACAATTTGATATAGGAAGCAATATACCATGTAAATCATGACCACTCTCTATCCATAGAAGATTAGCTAATATTAAAGGTCATGATCATTCTTATATTTGTGATTCAGAAAGAGAGATAAAAATTCTTCCTCAACCAATCAACTTGTTTCCCAACATCCTCCTGCCAACACAATGCACCCTCTATCACTCCTAGTCCAGCATACATAGATACAATCAGCACAACTACAATGAACCAATGAATTGATTTCAATGATTCAGTATGGTCTTTCTTTTTCATTGAAAATTATCCTTGTCAGATCTTGATTAATCCATTTAAGGATGCTCTGGTATGGCAAATTGTTTCATCATACAATCTGAGGTAGCCCCCTCTATTTATATAAAGAATTATTAAGGAATGATGAATATTACATATAACATTCCCCTTCAAGCTATTTGAATATATTTTATGAACTCAGTATTTTATATATATATATATATATAACTATTTGAGCAAAAAATCTGATAATTGATCATTAGAGTTAGACAAAATAAAATGATCTCCACTTTCTCTAGGACAATAATCAATTTTTATGTGCTTTATCCTCTTATGAAATATAAGGTTTGATATTGTCATGACGTGAAGGCTTCCGCCCCTATATAAGGTATAACCTCCATGCTCATGACAATATGCATCATTGCATCATAACAATAGAACGACACTACTAAGGGTGCATAAGGTTGTAACAATAATAAATAATAATTTATTAAATAATATAAAAATATGTTGATACATTGTGGCATAACTAAACCCATGCTGACTTGTTGACTGACATAACTAGACTTGTGGACTCATGTTGACAAATGAAAAATACACAAAAATTAAGTGTATAAAATAACAATCCATGCGATAAGGAAAAAGTAAGATGAATGAACTCTATTAGAACCAAGGTTTAAAATCTCGACTCGTGCCGAGGTTTCGGTCCTAGACCGGAACGATACGGTTTCGGTATCGTATTGTGCCGTGCCAATACAATTTTGATATTTTTTATTTATATATAGTAATTATTAGATATATATGTTTATTGTGTATAATTTAAAAATAAGTTGTATATTGATTTTATATAAATTCTCAATTATTAAACAATTAGAAAAAATAATTAAATATAATTTTTTTTAAAGAAAATCTATTAATAACTTGAATTAAAATTGATGCATCATAATATGTTACCTTACTAATACTAAAAGGAGTGACGTGAATTAGATGGAAGTATTGGTTCTTGCAACATTCTGCTTAAACTCCATAGTTCTCCAACGCCTAGATTAAATAATTATCCCATGACATGCAATATTGATATTGATTTCTCCACATGTCCATCAGCGTGTCTCGATTCATCACTGGAAGTTGGATTTGAACTAGCACCATTGAAATCGAAACGAGTACAGGCACATGATAAGGATACGTCCCCGAGCTCTGGTACGATGGATCACCATATGATGCATTAGAGTTATAATAAGAAGGCTGCGAGTATGATGAACTTCGATCAGAATCAATCTTAGCTAAACTCTCCCGCATATCTTGATAATTATGAACTTTCTTTTGTTTGTCACCCTTATATCGACATTGATATTGAATAATTCTAGCTTCATGATTATAATCTTGAGTTGCATGTGTGTAATCTGTCTCACATGTCCATGGCTCCGGTGCTGGAGTAGGGGGAACATAATTTTTACCATCAGATGCATCATCACTGTCATCACTTCCATGAGTACTTGCACTGCTATCAACATCACTATCCTCATTTCGAACTTCTCGTCAGATTACAGTGTCAGAAGGCGATGATGTTTCATCATTGTCATCATGTTCTTGCTCATCAATTGCATTGAGTAGATTTTCACTAATTCTCAATTGACCCCTTCTCGTAAAAGCAGAAGGTTTGCCTTTTTCTTTCTTTTTAGTTAAAATTATAGGGGTTTTGCCTTTGTTTTTGCCTTTTTCTATGGACTTTGGTTGGGTTTGGGGTTGGGATGTTTGAGAACGTCTAGACCAAGATCCAAAAAAATCAAAATTCTTGATCAAAAGCTCCATCATCTTCTTCCTCATAGATATCTCCTTTAACTTGTATTTTTTCAATCTATTGAGTAAGAAATTGAGATGGTCGTGGTGAGTCTCCTGTTTTATCTAGTAATGGATTCTCAGCCTCAACAACGCTCCACCAATTCATTATTGGATCATTCTCAGTTTGGACAAATCCAATATCAAATGGGTCTACATCACCCGACTCTTGTTCTTCCTTCTCTTC
>JBBUKS010019537.1:0-11741 GCA_038050645.1 Hedychium gardnerianum
GGATTTTAGCATATTGGATTAACCATTAACCCAATACCATAATCATTAACCCAATAAGTCTAATCATCTCATAATTGGCTCTTAGGGCTAATACTAACACTATATGCATCATTGACATACACATTTTGTCAAACATGTACAAGACACAACACATATAACATAAGAGGTAACATCTCATAGAATTAGGAAATTGGCATATCCATAGTTCATATATCATTAATCACATCATAGATACTCTCTAACCCTAGAATGCAAGAGATCTACTCCATACACTAGTAGAGAAAGCACGAAGATAAGTAAAGAAATATTCTAGCCCTGTCTGTGCAAGAGATCTACTCCATACACTAGTAGAGAAAGCACGAAGATAAGTAAAGAAATATTCTAGCCCTGTCTATGAAAGAGATTTACTCCATACATAAGGAGAGAAAGCATGAAGATAAGTAAAGAAACATTCTAGCCCTATCTAGAGAGAAGAGGGAAGAAATGCTTAGCCGGTTGTCGTCTTGGTCTTCGGGAGTGCTCACCTTGATCGGATTATGGATGGATTGGAGTAGATCGCCTCGGATTATAGGTGAAATATCTGAAAATAAAGTGGTGATGGACCTAGTGTTTCCCCTAAAAGGGAAGAACAACACCCCCCCCCCTCCCCCCAAGAAAGGGGTAAAATTTCCTTTTATAGGCATGGGGAATGACCCATGTTTTTCTAACACATTATCATGCCTGAGAGGCACGACCTGCTCTTGAGGTTGGATGGACTGGAGGCACTGTTGTGCCTCTGAGGCATGGCCCAGTGTTGAGGAAGCACTGCTAGCCATACACGACCGTGTTTGGAACACACGGTCGTGCCTGATGTTCTCCCAAGTATGGCACACGACTGTGTCTGAGGCACATGATCGTGCCTAGGCTTTCTTCAAAAATGTCACACAGTCGTGTCTGGACACATGGTCGTGCTTTGAGTTCCTCATGTTGCTAAGGCACGCCCATGCTTGGGAGGCACGACCATGGGTGTTGGCATGGCTGCTCTGCTTTCTGTTTTGCTCTCCATTTAAGTTTCATTTTGCTCTGAAACACATCCTGCCCATGAAAATTAAGAAAAAGTAGATCTCCAAACGATATGGAGTAAAAAGCATGATAAAATAATAAAATGAGGTGTGAAAATGTAGATCATGTCAATAAAATGTAAGTAGATGGACAATATGAAGTGTCTAAAAACATATATAATCTACGCACATCAGTAGTTGTTAAGAAAAAAAGCACCACACTCCTAAGTTAAGACGACAGTCTCATACCATCTCTCTTGCATTAGTTGGAAATGTGTTCCCTCGTGAACTTGGAAAATTTGGGCATTTGTTGTAAAGCATCAATGAGGGAAATCTCAATGCATAGTTCTTTGACTTTATCAAGAAACTTGTTGAATTCTTCATCCTTCTTTGCCTTGGATATTTGTTGAGGAAAAGGAAGTATCTCCCTATAGGGGGTCTCTCAATTGGTTCGTCATTCTCGACTTCCTCTTGTATATGTTCATTATGTGAGGAGGAAGGAGTTGACTCTCTAATCGGCGTACTTTCGATACCTTTCTTTGTAGTAGTCACTTAGGGTTCTCCCAAGGTTCATCCTCTTCTTAGCTCAATAATGTTGCAATGATCAATAAGGCTTTGTTCGGGCTTTCCCGGAAATGTCTCTTGAGGTCTTGAGGAGGAGCTAGCTACTTGTGCAACTTGATTATCAAGCATCTTGAGATGTTTTTCCACATTGTTCATTCTTTCACTAAGTTGTTTGATATCATTTTTCATTTTCAACTGAGTAGCTTGCATCTCTTCAAGTATTTTCTCTAATCTCGAGAGTTGTGAATTTTATTGGAAGCCGGATGAATGCTCCATCTACTCTTGATTGTTGCGGTAGGAGAAGTTTGAGTGATTCCTCCATACGGGGTTGTAGGTTCCCGAGTATGGATTGTTGGATCTTTGGTTGAAATTGTCAATGTATCAACATGTTCAATTTGAGCCAATTGTGTAGAAATTACTCCAATTTGGCAAGCTTCCTTTGTGTGCTTAGTATCACCACATATCTCACAATTTGAAATCATCGCATTAACTGGATTAACATTCATTGAATCAAATCTTTTGGTGAGGATATCCATCTTTGCAGAGATTAAGTCCAATGTATTCACATCATGTCTTCCGGGAATTTTGATTGGGTTGCTTCTCTCCGATGCCCATTGGTGATGGTTTAATGTCACACTTTCAATTATCTCCTCAACTTCATCAAGACCCTTGTTCATTAGAGCTCCGTCAGCTACGAAATCCAAGAACACTTTTGTTTGATAACTGATTCCATTATAAAAAATGTGAATGACAAGTCATTTCTCTAATCCATGGTGGGGCCATTGTGGAAGATGACCTTTAAATCTATCCCAAGTTTTATATAGGGATTCTTTGTCTTTTTGCATAAATCTTGCAATGAGATTCCTCATATGTGCAGTCTTACTTGGAGGATAAAACTTCTCCAAGAATATTTATTCACATTACTCCCATGTTGTTATACTATTGGCAAGCAAGGAGTTAAGTCATGCTTTTGCTCGATCCCTCAATGAAAATTCAAATAACATCAATCTAATTACCTCCGCTGAAACTCCATTAATCTTCATGGTTCCACAGATTTCCTAGAAAATCTCCAAGTGTTGATTGAGGTCTTTAGTTGGTCCTCCCCCATATTGGTTATGTTGTACCATAGACATGACAACAAATTTTATCTCAAAATTATTGGCCTCAATAGAATGTCTGGTGATGCTAGACCTTAGGCACCTTGCATAAGGTGCTGCATAATCTTTCAGTAGTTTATTTGTCATGATAGACTAAACTTGTTCTTCTTCCAACTATCTTTATAGATTTCTTCTTCTTCTGAACGTTCTGTCAATCTTAGGATCAATAAACAAAAAATCTCCTACAAAATTAGCCCTTCGCATACAAAAAGAATAAATCCAAGTCCTTTCAAGTCAAATTCAAAACAAAATTATTTTACACAAAAGTAAATACAGAATTGAAGAAAACAAGTAAATTGCAAAGCTATTCACAAAACAAGTAAAATGTAGAAATTTATTAAGAAAAAGAAAAGCGTCTAGAGTGACTAAATTGCTTATCACTAATGTTAATCTAAAACAATCGCCGGCAATGGTGTCAAAAACTTGTGTCTAACCACAAGTGCATGATTGAGTTGTCAAGTAATAAAAAATATCGATCCTTAGGGACTAGAGACTAGGGATTGTTGACTAAGTACTAATAAGTCCACAAAATAAGTTATCTAAATAATCGAAAGTTGGTTGAAAGCTTGTGAACTAGAGTTTGAGAGAGAGAGAGAGGTTGAGAGGTCCAAGATGAGAGAAGTTGGTTGTCAAGAGAGGAGATGGTTTGGGGAAGACAATCCTAGGATTTAGGTTTCGTTATGATGCTAGTTGATGATTCTATGGATTGTTCATCTCCCTATCTCCATGTTTATATTCTCATAAGGATTCTAACCAAATTATTGGTATGACCCCGTGAAGATCATATCGGAGTATTTACATCATTTTCATTCAATGCTATTAAGTGGAAGAGGTAATATAGAAAATCCAATTAAGCTAACCCTCTGTCACTAAGGGCTCCCCGAACATACAATCTAGATTACACAAGTCACTTCTTAACATTGAATTAGTGAAAACTCATTAAACACTAATTAGCTAATCCTTATGGAGAATTAGTCCTCATTTCAAGGCAATGACTCTAGAAAGTTCGGTTAAGGTAACCCTTTATCACTAAGGGCTCCCAGAACATACAATCTAAGACCTCCCCTTTAAATGGTGACCAATTCTTCACATCCATATATATACATTTCACATACACATTCAATCAAACATAAATAAGGCATCACACACATGGAATAAGTCATAAATACTTCATAAAATAAGGAAATTAGCAAATTCATAGTTAATACATCAATACATCAACATCACATCACAATTACTCCTTAAATCCTAAAAGCTAAGAAATATACTCCATAACAAAGAGAGAACAAATCAAAGACATGAAAAGAAGGATTCTTACAATCCAAATAAAGAATAGAGAGGAAGAGATGTTTATCAAGAGGATGCCGATGTTTTCTAGATGAATTTCAAACTTCAGAGGTGGACGGATAATTGAAATCGGCTTGGAAATGGACCTCGTAGGTTCCCTTGAAGGGGAAACCTTTCCTCCTTTTGAAAAGGGGATCTTGAGCCCTTTTTATAGGCCCCACGACCATGAGACCACGCCACACGACCGTGACTATAAGGCACGGTCGTGCCATGGAAAAATTCAGGAAAAAAACACGGCCATGCCCTTGGGCATGACCTGACCATGGGAACCTCCAGGAAAAAGTCACAGTTGTGCCTATTGGTACGACCTAGCCATGAAAGTTGCTGGTTTCTTCATGTGGCACGGTTGGAAAGAGGCACGACCTGCCCGTGTAAGTTTCTGGAAATACTGATGAGAGATCCTACAAAGACACGACTGTGCCTAGGAGACACGGCCTGACCGTGGGAGCTTCTGAAATTATTGAGTTTTGGTCCTTTGGGAGACACAACCATGCTTATGAGGTACGACCATGTCTTGGCCAATGAAAGCACGATCGTGCCTTGTAGAGGCACGATTGTGCTTGCTGGATTTTGCTCCCTAAGCTTATTCGGATGTCCATTTTGCTTCATTTTAGCTCCAAATTGCATCATGTCAATGAAAATACAAAGAGAGCAAATCTTTGAACTAAAGGAGTAAAATCATGATAATATAATGAAATAAGGTGCGATAATGTAGATTATACTCAATGAAATACAAGTAGATGTGCAATAAATAATGCCTAAAATATATATAATCTATGTACATCACGTCCTAGGTGAAAGATTACGGAGTTAATATAACTGACCAACAAGAATAATTTCTTTCTAATTTGCCAAATGGAGCAAATCCATCAGCACAGAGACCTAACCTAATGTTTCGAGTTTTCTTTGCAAATTCTAAATATGTTCTATCAAAATTTTTCCAAGCCTTTGCATTTGATGGATGACACATTAGCTCTCTTCTGTTTGATGATTTGCATGTCAAGTCATGTGCTCAGTAGTGACCTTTGATGCATAAAGCCTTTGTAATCTAAGAGTTAAAAGCAAATAAAATAACTGACTATATGATTTACGTCGTTGTTCACTCCTTTTGGTACTCTTGTACCTAGCTTGATTATAGAATTTACAAACCTCTACATCTTCATCATCTCCCCAATATAGCGTACAACCATCTCTGCAAACATTAATTCTTTCCACCGGAAGACCTAATTCTTTCACAAGTAATTTCATATTGTAAAAATCATTAAGCATTATGTGACCACGCGACAATGTCTCTCCAATAACTTGAACAAAATCATTAAAATAATCTTGCGACACATTATGCTCTGTCTTGACATTCAACAGTCTTGTGGTGATAGATAATTTAGTGTGACTGTTATAACCAACCCACAATGGTTCATCTACAACACTTAACACTTCCTGAAATTGGAGATATGCTTCATTATTCGCATTTTCATCTACACCTGGTGCTTCTACCTCCTCCAATGTTGATGCATAAGTAGAAAATATTTGTTCAACTATTGGAGGACAATTAAAACTTGCACCATTCGGTTCGAGAATGAAATTCTGACCCGCTGCATCAATTATCATCCTTTGATATAAATTTAATTGATCATAATAACTCTGATCCCCACTAACTGAGACTTGTATGTTTTGTCCAAAATCCTCATCAGATATGAACGGTTCACCATGACATATCCAATTATAGTAATTGGCGGTAAAACTAAATCTACAAATATGTTTTGAAATTTTATCGTAGTGTAAATATTTACCATTATGACACTTTCTGCATGGACATCTTATCTTATTGTCATCCATATACTCAACATTACTAGATATCAAATTCAAAATTTGTTCCAACCTAGTCATAAACTCATCAGTTAAACTCCGACGTCCAGGTAAATTCTTTTCATACATCCAACTCCTTTCATTCTGCATTTTATCTATTTCCAATTTATTAATACATTAATAAAAACTACTACACATAAAAATTAGACAGTACATTAATGATCAATACGTAATTAGTTCACATACAAATGGAGAAACACATATAACAAAGAAAATGAAAACATGAGATAATACACTAATGAAAATATTAGACTATAGTACACTAATGGTCAATATGTAACGAGTGTAGGTATACCTAACAAAGGTCAACAAAGATGAGTATCTCTCCAAACATATCAAATATAGACCTGCACAAACAATATTATGAAATCAACAATCAAATTTAAAGGCCGACAAAAATATATATGTGGCTGACATATCATATCTCGCGGCCAGCGATTAGCTGAGGATAGCCCTTGCCAATTGCAGACAACCACGGATAGCCAAGGACAACCCTTGCTAGCCACGGATAGTTGCGGCCGGGCGCAGCCGACCAAGACTAGCCTCGGCCAAGACTAGCCCCGGCCAACCTTGTTCGCGGCCAGGCATGGCTAGCCAAGGCCAACCGCGGCCCCTCTTGCCAGCCAAGTCCAGTCGCTCGCCACCCGCCGCCTGCTGCCCACCGCCAAACAAGACCAGCCGCGACCACTCGCGGCTGGCCAAGGCCACCCGCGACCGCTCGCTACCCACCGCCAGGCAAGACCACCCGTGGCTAGCCAAATCTGGCTACCCATTGGAGAGAAGAGGGCAGAGGGATCGGAGCTTACTAGTTGGAGATCGTTGTTGTTGGAGGGAATCATCACCATCGGAGGGAATCGTCGCCGCCGCTAGCCGCCGAGATGAGAGGAAAAGAGGGAGGGGGGAATCAGGTTGATGTTTTGATTTTAGGTTTTTTTTGCGACGAAATAATATTCATCCCTAAATTCGTTGCCAATTAGCGATGAATCCATGTTTTCGTTGCTGATTGATGACGAATCCATGTATTCATCGCAAATTTATTAAGAAAATTATCAAAAAATATATTTTAAAAATTGAAATTTTAAATTTTAAAAAATCTAAAAAAAATTGAAAATTTATTTTTAAAATATTTATAAAAAACTAACTAATACACATAATATAATAAAAAAAACTATGTCTAATTATAACATATAATATTGGAGATTATAAAAATATTTTCACAACTTCTTTTTTTGCCGACAAATCCGGGTTTCGTCGCTAAATTTGCTAACGAATCTGTTTATCGTCGACAAACTTTAAATTTATAAAATAACATAATTTTTAAAAAATAAAATTTTAAATTGATGTTTGAAGGCATGAACATAATCAAGAGAACTAGACGAACATATAGGAACTGGTTTCATGTCATCCGAGCTCTCTAGGTCCATTAACCAATTTCAGACGTATTTATTTTTTATTTTTTATTTTGGACTAATCTGCGATGACTCCATGTATTTGTCGCAAATTTGGTGATGAATCCATGTATTCGTTCAGAATCGACGACGAATCCCCATGGATTTGTCGTAGAATTGGTTCAAAATTAAAAAAATCTTTCGAAATAAATTGATTGACCTAGAGAGCTTGAAATCACATGAAACTAGTTCTTATGTGTTCGTCTAGTTTTTCTGATTATTTCACGCCCTCAAACATCAATTTTACCCAAAATATTGACATCAGTGATTTTTTGAATACGAATTGGATCTAACATGTTTAATCAATAATTCTTTTTAGTATTTTTTTAACTAAGTCATCAATCGATTAAAGTCCATCTAATTGACTTAGATATGAAAAAATATATATTGGGTTAAATTAATATTTGAGGGCGTGGACATAATCAGGAGAACTAGACGAACACATAGAAACTAGTTTCATGTCATTTCGAACTCTCTAGGTCCATCAACTGATTTCAGACACATTTATTTTTAATTTTTAATTTTGGACAAATCTACAATGAATCCATGGATTCGTCACCAATTTTGTGACAAATCCCTGTATTCGTTGCCAAATCTGTGGTGAATCCAAGGATTCATCACAGATTTGTCCAAAAAAAATAATAATAAATCTCCGAAAACGGTTGATTGACCTAGCTAGAGAGCTCAAAATTATATAAAATCAGTTCTTATATGTTCGTCTAATTCTCCTGATTATGTCTATGCCCTCAAACATCAATCTAACCAAATATAGTGAGATCAATTATTTTTTAAAATTATTTTTTGTTCTGCGACGAATCCACGAATTTGTCACAAATTGGCGACGAATCCGTGAATGCATCGCAAAATTTTAAAATATTTAAAAATTAATTATTAGTAAATGCTTGAATCTTAGGATGTAAAAATTTGCAACGAATTTAATATTCGTTGTAAATTCAGCGACGAATTGTGAATTTACCGTAAATTTTTCAACGAATACAAATTCGTCTCAAATTTTATGATGAATTCAATATTCGGTGTAATTTCTACGATAAATTCATTATTCATCATAGAAATTGCGACGAATATTGAATTTCGTCGCCAAACTGCAATGAATTTGGTGACGAAAAATATTTTGCTGCTAATATGCGACGAAATTCTTTCGTTGCTAATTAACGACAAAATATTTTTGTTATAAATTTGGAATAATTTTTTCGTCGCTAAATTTCATTCCTAAATCACTATATTTTTTTTTGGTAGTATAGCAGCTTCATTTAAGCAAAGTGTTTTCGTTCTGAACATGAACTAGGAAGGGCAAGGGTAGTTTATACTATATATGTTAATTGTGCCGATAATGTTATCTCCTCTCAGTTGAGCGTATCAACTGATTAAAGGTTATCCTTTTCAGTTGTGCCGATAATGTTATCTCCTCTCATGCTCCAGTAGTTCCGGTGAACTATCCTTTTCAGTTGAGCGTATCAATTATTCTTATTTCAATCAATAGTCTTCGTTTCTTCTCTATAACATTGGGTAAGTGTGAAGTCGAGTGATTAAAGGTTCCTAAGTTTGCAAGGGCATGCAAGGGCAACAGACCAGCAATTATTAGTTTCTATTGCATCCTACTTGTAGGATCAATGATGATTGATTTTCAATAATGGGACACCAGCTAAATATATAAATATGAAGTCTCCGTGCCATTCACAGCATCAGTTCTTGCTTTAAAACCTTCCCGAGAGTAATTTGAAGGCACTAATTTTCTTTAATGCGTACAAGGTTATGTAGCTCCACCAGCAAGGGTTCAGATCGACTTATAACTCACCTTAGAAAGAGAAACGAAGTACTTATTATGCCCAAACGAATGACCAGTGGGAAAGGAGATTTCTTTTGTATGCTACACCTTTGAGCTGTTGTTCTAGGTGTCAATAATATGGTACCATGTAGAGCCAGGTTCTGCGAGAAGAACTTAAACTAAAATCTGTAGCATAGACATTCCATTAATTCAATTAACAGGTTTAGAAAGGAAACAAAAGAAAAGAGTTGCCAAGGATACGAAAGGCACTTATTTAGAGTTCATGGCAAATTTCCTTAGTCAGCTTCGCTCCTTTAAAAGAGCTTTTGAAAGGGTTCATTCCTTCTCCTTCAAGCTATGCACCAGAAGTTCATTCAAAAGGATTTAAGTACAATTTTGCCAGTAGGAATCAAACCTAGAAATTCTCTTAAAGAATCTTCAAAAAAAAAAAAAAATCTTACACCAATTACTACGGGAAAAGAGGAGAGAGAATGTCCAACCAATAAGAGAAGGAGAAGAAAAGGAAGGGAAAAGGAGCCATGGGAATGGGAAATGAATCCCTTTAAAAAGCTATATATTAATGAAATGAATCTAGGTGAGAAGACCTTGTTTGCTCTTTGCGAGAGAGGAAAAAATATCTGGGGGCGAGCGTTTCGCCTTTTGCCACAATGAGAGAGGAAAAAATATCAATGGTGCAACAAGTGTATGAAGTTTGAGTTCGTGTTGATTATTACTATCATCCTCTTCTATCTAGCTTTGGAAAAGAACATAGAATTAAGAAATAAAGTGAGTTGGATTTGCAGTATAGTCAAATATCTATTAAAGCTGGCACCTTGACTAGGCTAAAAATCACTAAAAGGAATTTTTGACATAGACTTATGCTCGGTTATTTGCCCATTGCTAGCTGAATTTTAGAATAAGGGTGGAGTTCATCAAAATTTTTATAAAAAGTTTTTGATCTGTACAAGTCTTATGAAGTTTTTAATAGTAGTATAATTGAAAGAATTCGGGATGGATAGGGTACATATAGAGAAGCTTATGCCCTTTCATGTAGGTCTTTATTCGTTTTTACGGGATGGGCTGATAGTTAGTACATGGAGCGTTGATATCATAAGGTCTAAAGGTCAAATCTTTACTAATAGTCAGGTTCTCGCCCTCCTTCATGCATTGATCATTGTCTGGACTAGTAAATTAGCCTCCGTAATTTACCTCCTTCGTGTTGATCCTGAAACGAACTGACAGAAACATTAGGGGCGAGCGTTTCACTTTTACCACCTTATATATCTCTATTCAATAGTACATAAAGTTCAGGTTCCACAAGTGGAGCTGCCTAATAAATTTCCTACACTCCCTTTTGAAATTTCAAATAATAGTTTAACCGGAACCTAATTAGAGAAGCATGAGTATTCAGATTGATCCTCAAGGGTTGGCTTTGGGGCAACAACAAATTAACTTCTGGAATTAACTACTGTAATGAAACATGAGTTGCTGCCAGAGTATATGCCATGAACTCATACCCAACATTAGGATCAACACAACAATAGGCCACTGAATCAGTACCAGCTTTTGTTTCTTGTCCTGAACCTGAACAAAAGGATAAGGATGGAACATCAGGAGTTGGACACAAAACTTAGACCACTTAAGAGCTAAATATGACCTTTTATCCTTCAATGAACTCAAATTGCTTTAGTGCATATAGCTTCTCACTAAAGATGCCGCCTTGAACTAAATCTATCGGAGGGATACCTCATCTATAATTGGTGTTGTGCTGAACTATTACTTCTACTTTGATTTTAAAGCGTACAAATAACAAACTCCTAGAATCAATGTTCGTGCTTTTCCTTTTCATTTGCATTATATCTTATTCGTTCCTTTCCGATTGGTCTAGTTCCCCTACCGGTCGAGCTACAAAGTTGATCTCTCTATCGTGCACTCAGCTGCCACTCTGCCGAGTCCCATCCTTCCACTCAGCTATACTATATTTATCACACCCAAGATATACTTATCTGATAAATACAATATTGATATAAATTTACATAGTTTATACAAACCAAAACCCATACAAAATAATAATAATCAAAATGACAAGATTAAAGATATAATCAAACCACTCAAATGCAAATAGCAAAATATACGTACTAGTATGGCTTAACATAGCAAACAAACCATCCAAAATAAAACATCAAAAAAAAACCAAAATCCACACAAACGTTCACTTATTACAATATAACTACAGAAAATCAAAACTACAATGAAATATGAAAGAAAATAATACGAAAACCCTCAACGTGACATTGGACAAGCGGACAGGATCTCCAGGCGACATATATATCTTTTATTTGATACCTGAGGAAAGTAAACACAAACAGAGATAGTGAGTCTAAAATGATTCTGCGGGTATAAGAAAGATAGTGCATGATATCTAAACAGTAGGGAGATCAAAGATACATGCAATCTCACAAGAAACTCCACCAAGACTAGATCAAAGTACAAAAACTAGAATCTGCTATAATACTACTCGTAATCACCCTAT
>JBBUKS010019548.1:0-11740 GCA_038050645.1 Hedychium gardnerianum
TCCTTCGAGCACCTCAGCACAGTTCTTCGAGATGTTGTATCCGCCTTTCAGAAACCCTACCCCCAGAGATCCACCAGTGAGGAGCGGGGATCTGGTGTGCTTGAGCAAACTGGCGGCGCCGAAGCAAGCCTTGAGCTTAGCCCTTGCCGCGAGCAGAAGCTTGGTGTCAAATCCCACGGGGACGAAGCGCTTGGTTGCCCTGTACCCCTTGACGATGGATGAACGAGGAAGGAGATGAACGATTGCATAGCTGAGTTGGAAGAGGAGATTGGCTTCTCCTCCCACTCTTGGTCCGACCTTGCTTGTGGCAGTGGCCGGCGACTCCCCTTCCGGTTGATATGAGCTCGCGAACGATGGTGGAAATGGGGAGTGAGAGAGAAGCTATGGTCGGAGAAGACATCAACGTCGGTGGATCATCGGACAACCTTGTCAATGGCCGACGGCAGTGATCGATCGAGATGAGTAATGTCGGCGATCTATTGATTTTGGGGGAAAATCGGTTGAAAACAAACTAAACAATCGGGTAAATGGCTTGAAGGTGAGGAATAGTTAATAGTTAAGTTTAAATAATGGGACCTTAGGGCAAATTGATTCAATCTAGGTTTTAATGAATCTCAATCTTAGGTTTAATTAAAATCAATCAATCCCCATTTAATTGATATCTCAAATAGGCCTTCCAAAGTCTATTATTTATATCCCCGTGAATTCCTCAATTTAGCTCCGATTAAATCTCAAAAAAATTCTAAAAATTCTCAAAAATTCTTTTAAATTTATTTCTCGGTTAACGCATAATATTTTATATTACTTTATTTGTCGTATTTAACAAAATTATTATAAGATTTATTTTAATATTGAAAATTATTGTATTTATTATTTTGCATAAATTGCTAATAATATCAATGTATATTTATTTTTGCACTAATAAAATATATGTAGTATTATTTATGAAATTTAAAAGTATTTAATGATGCAACTGTTATATGATATTTATTATTCTATTCTCATTTAACTATAATAATTTTGGGCAATAATAATAAAAAGGGCATCTTTTTATGGAAATAATCAAAGAGCGCTACTTTTTGATTATATATATATATATATATATATTAAAAGGACGTCCCACCCCATTAGTCTCTCTATAAAATAATATAATTGTCCTCAAATTTACGGTTTGATATTATTATTTCTTGTAATGCATTAAATTCAGAATTAATTGAACGTGTTGTAGCAGTTACGATTGTAGTAGATATAAAATCATAGCTGCTACAATGTTGACTTGAATAGTTCAACAACATTCATATTATAATAATTATAATTTCATAGTTGCTACAACGTGTCTGACTGATTCAAGATTGAATGTGTGTGGTAAGAGATAATATTGCCGAATAGTATACTTAAGAATAGTTGTCATTTTATAGGGACGGGTGGGGTGAGGTGCCTTTTTGATAAAAAAAAAAAAATCAAAAAAAAACACTCATATGGTGATTTCAAAAAATAGGGACGCACTTTTGATTTTTACCCAATAATTTTTTGTATTAGAAGTAATGAATATAACAATAATTGAAGAAATATTTATATGAATTTATATCTTTTTGTGTTAGCAATAGAGTCAATATTAAAGACAAGAACGAAGCCAAGGGGCGATGGCGGTGGTCGGCCCTCTCAATTTTTTAATGCAAGAGGTGTAAGGGTAGTTCCCCAATATGAAATTTCTAATTCCGTCCTGAATTGAAGAAGTAATTTTTTTATAGATATATTTTTGGTATTTAATTATATTTGTTTTAGAATCTAAACTTAAATTAGATATTTTTACATGAAATACTAGTTTTATATTTATGATGATTTTAATACCATTTTAAAAAATTTCTCCTGATATTACTTTAATTGTATAAAATACTAAAAATAATTTATATAATATTTAAAAAAGTATACTTTAATATATGGATTAGAAAGTAATGTATTTTAATTACTTAACGGACGATGGTAGTTGCTTAAAACTCACTAAGGCGCAATTGTTATTGTGAGAATGAAAAAAACTTTCATGAGAATCTTCCATATAGGAACTTAGAATTGTTTTATGGTTTTCTTTAATTTTAGTGAAATAAATAAAGTCAGATTTTTTATATTTTATGATGGTGATCATAATAGATCCAAAATTATCCTATTCTCTCTAGTATAATAAAAAAAATCTTATTATGTGACAATTATTATTATAAAATAAAATTTTATATTTTTGAAGATAAAATCTTAGATGAATGAAATTTTATCTTGCGGCTCTCAACTTTCTAGAAACTGAAACGCTGATGATTGAATTTAAGCTAAAAATAAATAAATACAATTTTCAAAGAATAAATTAAAATAATTTGATAATGAAAAAATTACCACTATAAAAATGAAATGAAATGAAATGAAAGTGTGAAAATAATGTCACTTTCAATGATGATAAAGATAAAAAATAAAATAAAAGAGTGTGAATTTTGATTTTTTCTATACATTAAGAGCATGCTGTAGACATCTTAAATAAGTTTTAAAAAATTTATTTATTTTTTACTTTTTAAAATTTATAACTTTTTTAAAATATTAAAATATAAATGACAATCATAACGGTGGTAAATTGTAATTGATGGTCATGAATCTGGAATCACCATAATCAATTTCAAAGTTAACATAATTATCAGAGCACCAAATAATCTTGGTTAAAAATTAGATAGTGACTATAGTTGACACAGGAGATGATTATACATCTGGATTGACAGTTGAGATTATTGGATTGTAATGTTACAAATAAAATTATAAATTTATAAGAAAAAAATATATGTATTAGTATGAAATTTTTTGGATAGAATTTAAAAATAAATTTATGAGAATTTGAGTCTAAAATAAATAATATTATATTATTATAAAAATATTTAAATTTTTTTTATCTTAATAGAGATGATGATTTTCACTCTATTTGAATGTGATCATTTAGATATAGAGTTAGTATTTATTAACGTATTAAAACATGTATACTGATCCTTAAATGCTACTGAGAATCAGATATAAGTAGTATTTTTTGATATTCGTGCGATTTGATACGAATATATATTTTATTTTTCATTAAAAAAAATGATTAACATAAGAATATATATTGAGATTTTTGAAGCATCAAATAGTCGAGTAACAACTGTTGTCAAGTCAATCAGCGACCACGGTGTATTAAATGGTGGTGGCACTGGCATATCATCTAATACACACTTTAAACCTAGGAGTCAAAATAAATACTCACAAATGTCATCTGTCACATCGACTTTAATCCCACCATTCCAACTGGTCTCCATTTCCAAAAAATAAAAAACCCTAATCTATCTATCGCTCCTATTCCCCACTCTTTTCATTCGTACAATCCCATAGAGAAGCACACCATCACCTTCTTTCCCATTTTCCTCTTCCTCTGATGACCAGGCTGAAGTAAAAGAGGAAAAAGTAGTAGCTGATCTCCTCCTCCTCCTCCTCCTCCTCCTCCTCAGCTAGTAGTTAGCTTCCACTCGCTCATTTCCTTCCTTATATACAAAGATCGATCGATCCGATCCTGTCCACTTGAATCGCTCAGATCTCTGCGTGTTAGGACTTCCAAAATCCTTCCTCGAGCTTCTGATAAAAGATCTGCTATCTCCAGCCATCAAAGGTAAACCAAGTTCATTTAATAATCCATATTTAAACATTTTATAAGCATCCAATTTAATTTTGCCCTTCATGATCTCTCTCCTCCAATTTCAAACTAGCTCCATGCATCTCACTAACCCTCCTCCACCAATTAGATTCCAATTGTAAGAGCAACAAGAAAATTCTCAATCGATGGAGTTGATACCGAAGGCAGATGGGAGCCCCAACAAAAACCTACAGGAGCACTTGGCGGCCGGAGGCAGCGTGAGTGCGTCGTCGTCGTCGTCTCCGTCACTGAGTCGGTATGAGTCGCAGAAGCGGCGGGACTGGAACACGTTCGGGCAGTACCTCCAGCACCACCGGCCGCCGCTGTCGTTGGCGAAGTGCAGCGGCGCGCACGTGCTGGAGTTCCTGCGGTATCTGGATCAGTTCGGGAAGACGAAGGTGCACGTGCAGGGGTGCCCGTTCTTCGGTCACCCCTGCCCGCCGGCGCCCTGCCCCTGCCCGCTCCGCCAGGCCTGGGGCTCCCTCGACGCCCTCGTCGGCCGCCTCCGCGCCGCCTACGAGGAGAACGGCGGCCGTCAGGAGACCAACCCCTTCGGCACCCGTGCCGTCCGCCTTTACCTCCGCGAGGTCCGGGACCTCCAGTCCAAGGCCCGAGGTGTCAGCTATGAAAAGAAAAAGCGCAAGAAGCCGCGGCGTCCGCCGACGGAGCACCTAGATCAGCGCCAACCTCCCCTTCCTCCATGATCAGCTAGCATATTGATGATGATGGTTAATTATATATATCATATATATCATATCATGTGTGATCAGCTGCTTGGTTAATTAGTTACGTTTGGTTCTTCCTCATTAGGCCTTTAATAGGTATAATTTTGAAACTTGGATCAAATGCTTGCTGCTCTTAACTACTATTTTATGATATAGCTAGGAATATTAAAACTGACAGAAGATCTGGTCGTTGATGGGGAAGCATCAAGAACTAATTAATCCATCTAAATATTTTAGCTGCCTTCTTTTGTTTTCTTGTTTAGTATCATTACTTCTCATTGTATATATGCTCTTTTTAGCCTTGGAACTGATGCTTGCTAGCTAGCTGCTCCATAAATCTGTACTATCTAATGAGATTTTACTCTATATATCTTTGATGGACTCAATTTTTCTTTTATGTTCTCTTTTTGCGGGGATGGAGGAGTAACTATTGATAGCAATGGACGTATTGATGAGTCTGGCCATCAAAAGTGAAGTAGGGAAGTGAGTGTTGTACTTGGAGTCAAGACTCCATTGCTTAAGTACAGTGCCTGCATTAAGTGATCACATATTTCTTGATAATCAGTACAAGAGTTTGCCTATAAATAGCGAGTAGCTATAACTAGCAAGCAAAAAGACTACCCTTGTATTTGCTATGGATTAGATATCAATTTAATTTTTATGAAATTGATCATCATAATAAATTAGATATCAAATAAATCCTCATGCGAAAAATTATTTTCACGACTTCTGGGATTCAAGTGAGGGGTTATGTAGAGACCCTCTATGATCTTCTAGTCAAAAACTAGATGCTTCGTGTTAAACAGCACTTTTTTTTTCTGGCACTGTTTTTGTTCTGCTATTGTTTTTTTTTTTCCATCTTTCTTTTCCGCCGCCAAAAAGCCATTTATATAAACTACACTCATAAAGTTAGACGCCAAAAAGCCATTTATATAACTACCCTCATAAAGGTAACCGTATTTTACTGAATCGTAATATTACTCAAATTACGTATTTAATTGTTTATGATATTTAAATCACATATCAAATTTTTTATAATATTGGTAAAGATTACATATCATGTGTTTTTCCTTTTTTCTTTCTAAATCTATCCATCACATTCTAATTTTAAATCAAAATTAATATATATATATATATTTAAAAATTAATATATTTATATCCCGGATTTAAATTTAAATCTATTTTAAAAAATATTCACTGTTAGATCGATGACCTAGAGTTTTTAGGAATACATTAATTTTAATTTAAAATAAATCAAAATTCTTTATATTCATAAGATGAAAATAACTAATAAATCTATAGGAAAAAAGAGAATATTTTAGAAATATGACATGTGATTTAGATATTATTAAAATTGAATATATAATTTAAATAATATTAAAATTTATTTACATAATTAAATAAAATATTATAAAATTAATTATCCGAGCTAGGCCAACAACCACAACATTCCATGTTTATTTAAACTTTTGATGCTCTATGTGCATGTATTACCAGTTCACCCATGAAATAGTAATAACTATGCAAAAGAAAATATTTACTATTCATACAATAATGTGAGTTATGTCAGGCTGTATATTGAAAAATAATTGAACCTATAATTTAGACAGAATTTAAGAGGTGGGACTTGGGAGTACTCCTGTTCGGTTAAATAGTCGTTATCTACATTTGACGATCGAAAGACACTGTTCATCCAAAATTTATTTATTTATTTTAATTAACATGAGATATTTAAATTTTTAATTTGATTAATTTTAAGAATAATTAATTTATTTTTATAAAAGTTTTTTATTAATCATTAAAATAAATCCAAAAAATATACATAAAAATTTATTTTGATAATTAATATTTTCAGATCTATTATTTATTGAGAACAAATTTATTATAATATATTATAATTGAATTTTAAATTTGTATTTGGTCTAACCACGACCCTGACTCCTGGATGTATATGTGCGTCATCATGCATATTTTTTCGTGCAAGGGTAAGAGATTGAGTTTAATTAAGATGATTTACTTGTGTAAATAAGAGATAAAAGAAAAGATAGAGAAAACAAATGAAAGAAAAATAATTTAAAAAAAAAAGCATATCGGTGATGCATGATGTATGTATATGAATTTAGGATCGATTTCTCTCCCGGTTTCTTCCAATATTATCTGTCATAGGAGTGATCGATGATATTTGGTTTATACGCCCGAAGGAAAACAAAAATTAAAATCAAATTAAAATATTTCGATTCAAGGAAAAAAAATCAGTTTCAATTAGAAATGTCTAAATTTTGTTTGAAATTAAATTGAAAATTTTTATTTGGTTTAAGGTGGATACTCAATGATGTATGAGAGATTGAATATAAGGTTAATTTACTGTATGAAGTGGAAAATTATTATATCAGGTTCAGTAATTTCAATTGAATTAAAAATATTTTCAATAATTTAAGATGAAACAATTAGATAATCCAAGGAATACAGTAGAATATTATTGATATGAGATGAATAAAAGATGAATTTGTTAGTACAAGAATGATATGATCAATATGTTCATTGCAGAATAACATGCAAAGGTCTAGTAGATTAATTGACGTTATTTTTGTTTATGATCCAAGCTCTCTATTGTTGGATTATGGGAAGGATTACGAAGCTTAGCTACTAATATGAGATTGTCTTGGTTCACACTTAGAAATTTCAACTTGTTTCTATCACCTGAGGACAAATGTGGTGACCTTCTTGTCACACAATGTCACACTTCGGATTTTCAATATTTTGCATCCTCCGTGGGTATGGAGAATTTATCATACACGAGTTGCTGATATACATGGACAAATGACCATATTTGTAGCAAGTTGGATAGGGCACTCATTAACAAAGCTTGGTTAGAGGCAAAATTGCAAACTTCATCCCATCGGGTTGTTTATCTGATCACTCGGCGTGTATTATTTCTATCTTGGATGATGACAATCAGATACCTAAACCATTTAAATTCTTTAATATGTGGGTGAAACATGAATAATTTTTGTCTCTTGTGGAAGCTAAGTGAGTCGAATACTCCCAACAATTAAGCCATGATACAACTCAGTTTCGTCTCCTTCAAATTCTAAAGGTGCTGAAGAGTGATCTAAAAAGGTTGAATGTGGAGCATTTCCAACACATATCGCAAAGAGCAGCAACTACACGTAAGTGTCTGGAGGATACTCAAATAGAGGAGCTACAAAATGATCCTATGACAGATACATACAAGTCCCTCCAACATGATGCATCAAGATTGAGTGATGCCGAACATAGCTTTTGTATGCAAGAGTGAAGGTGAACTATTTCAAACAGGTTGACTGAAACTCTTCTTTCTTTCATGCTCTTGTGAAGTGAAACAATCAAAGGAATGAGATTATAGCTCTAGAGAAGTCAGATAGGCAGCTCGCCACATCATTTGCGGAAGTTGTGAAAGCTTTTACAAACTACTTTTAATCTCAACTTGGCACGATGGTGGGTAGATATGAATTTTCACATGTGTGTATGCAACATGGGTGAATGGTAGAACCTGATCAACATGACCAACTTGTACGTATTCCCTCCATTGAAGAAATCAAAGGGGTTCTATTTGATATTGGTGATCAGAGGACGCCTGATACGTGGTTCAGATGGATATGATTTTAGGTTTTTCAAGCACACATGGGATACAATTGAATCAGTTTCTGTGACTGTTGTACAAGAGTTTTTGTTCACTGGGAAGCTGTTATGAAGATGGAACCATACCTTGATTGCACTTGTTCTTAAGTAAGCACATGCTAATAAAGTATTTGATTATCAACCTATATTGTGTTGTACGGTTTTCTATAAAGTTATTTCTAAGATATTGGCAGACAGAATTTCAACATCATGGATTAGATTCTTCACAAGTCTCAAGTGGCTTTTGTGAAGGGCAAGCTTATCACTGACAATATCTATTTAGTTCGGGAACTTTTCAAAAGATATAGCAGGAAGAGGATATCATCCAGATGCATCATGAGATTGACCTTCAGAAGACATTTGATTCTGTGAATTGGGACTTCTTGTAGAATTCTTAGCTGGGGCTGAATTTTTCATTGTAGCTTGTGTCATGGATCATAGAGTGTGTAACTATAACCTCATTCTCACTAGATATCAATGGAGGGACCTTTGGACACTTCAGAGGTGCTAGAAGACTGAGGCAGGGAGATCCATTATCACCTTATCTTTTTGGAGTCTACATTGAGATTTTGGGAGACAGTTACAAAGGTATACCACAAGAGAAGAATTTAATTATCATCCTCGATGTGGTCATCTCAGACTAGCCCATCTTGCCTATGCAAACGACCTTCTTCTATTTAGCCGAGGTGATGTAGCTTCTGTTGGTATCCTGACGGATTGTTTACTAGATTTTGGTGCTGTGGTAGGACTAGATTACTAGGTTGAAGTCAATCATCTTCTTGGCTAGAGTTGTGGACTCGACACATCAGCAACTACTTACCATCATGAGTTTTTAGGAGGGGGTCATGCCTTTCAAATATTAAGGGATTCCACTAGCGATGACGCGTCTTCAACTCTCTGACTACAGCCCACTACTTAACTCCCTTGCCCGACGGATCAATGCTGTAAACACTTTGTCTTACGCTGGCTGTAGATTGAATGAATGAAAAATTTAAACTGTAAACACTTACAATAGATCCTTTGTTGATCTTGGTACTTCATACTTGTCGTCGGAAGAGTGATTACGAAGGATCAAGCTACCCTTCAATGTCCATAAACCAAATCTCTTAAAGTCTTGATGTTCTCTTCACTAATACAAAAACCAGCCTCTCACCTTGATCTCTTTACTTGGATGAACTTATATAGTATATGGGAAGTACTCCCAACCACAAAATGTGGGTAGCCATAGGCGTGCGCTACATTGGCAGTGTGGACATCATGGGCATGGACATCTTGGGCAATAACTTCCCCACTACCAACATTGGCAAGGTATAGTTGATCACGTTTGTTCTATAGGGGATTGAGTGTTTTTGGCTTTCGATTCTTCCTATCTCCATGGGCATCATTAATCGCATTTACAACATCTGCATGTCTTTTATGTGGATGTCAAAATATTCATCGGTGTCATAGGTAGTCATGTGCAGACCTAAAGATGCACTACAAAAAATATCAAATTTGCGATAAATTTTACAACGATTTTTTTTTTGTCGTGAATAACCCGTCGCCAATTTCTATGATGAAAAGATGTAAATTCGTCGCAAATTCTATGATGAATTTTTTATTCGTCGCAAAATTCGTTGCTATTTTGCGATACAAAAAAAATTCGTCGCAAAATTCACCAAACGCAAATCTGCGATGAAAATCTATTTTCGTCCTAGATTTGGCGACAAATTTAGTTTTTGTCGTAGATTTGCAACGAAAATGGAATTCGTCGCAAATCTATGACAAATTTGAGTTTCATTGTAGATTTGCGATGAAAATGAGATTCGTTGTAAATTTGCGATGAAATTCAGATTCATCGCATAATTATGATGCACAGTAATTTTATAATAATTTGGCAATGAATCCATTTTCGTCACCAAATTCGTCGCAAAATGCTTCTTTTTTTTTTTCCAAAAACTGCCAATTTTAGCAATTTATTATGTATACATAATACATCACATCCTATACATTTCCAAACTAAATCCAACATACACATCC
Organism: Hedychium gardnerianum; assembly: GCA_038050645.1. NCBI lineage: Eukaryota > Viridiplantae > Streptophyta > Magnoliopsida > Zingiberales > Zingiberaceae > Hedychium > Hedychium gardnerianum. Next base: position 10,096 of record JBBUKS010019548.1, read on the forward strand.
TATTTAACATCCACATATACATCCAACAAATACATCCTATTTAACATTCCAAACCAAATCTACAATCATATAATTAAAAAAAAACATATCCAAAATGAAACATATTTAAAATAAGTCAAAACAAACATACAAATTCATCCATATACGTCATAATATCCAAAAATATTTAACATTCTCCAAGTTCAACAAATAAATACAAATGAAACTATCTCATACAAACATCTCAATGAATCATTGTTCTCTTCATCCTTGGTAGACACTTTCTTCTCCTCCCATTATTCTTCTTTTCCTACATCAAAACAAACAAAAAGTATTTACACAAATAAGAAAGAAAATTTTATAAACTAACACAAAATTTAATATATAAAGACTTACTTCCTCCGACATTGATCAATTTCCACTAATCCTATTCAAAATAAATTAACAGTATTAATAAAAATTATAAAAATTAAATGTAAAAAATATTAATTTTAAGACAAATAACATTCATACATAAATAAAATCACGTAGAATCATCACCACCGCATCATCATCGTGGTCATCACCATCAACATTAGCATCACTAGGAGGCATCTGATTTGAAGCGAAGCCTAATTGAAGATGTCGCATTATTATCTCCTGTTGTTGGCACAATTGGCTAATTTTCAGATCTCTTTGACTCATTTTCTGATCTCTTTGAATCATATCATGATCCCTTTGAGCGAGTCTCCCTTTCAATGAGATAACTTCTTCAGTCAAGTTATTAATTTGCGTCCTTACTGCTGGTGGGGTGGAAGAAGATGTAGTTGCAACTCTATGAGTTCTACTTAAAGAACATATTCCCAATATCCTTCCTCCTTTCGATCTCCTACTCGCCTCCAACCATAAATCTAAATTATTACTAATGGAGGGCTCAAATCCGCTGGATTCATCAGTAGCTTGCGAATTTTTTAGTGCTAGCTCTAGCTCATCATATTTATCCTGTATTGTAATAAAAAATTAAAATAAAATTACAATAATAATATTTTTAAAACACATATAATCTTAATTAAATATAATAGAAATGCATATAATTCCCATAACGTGGCTTGAATCTAAGTTATAAAGTTTAATCCAAACCTTGACTGCTTTAGCTCTATCCCCGCTTTAAGTGTTGCCTTTTTTTTTTGAAATATGCGGGTGAAAGAGCCTATAAATAATGACTCCCACCCCATTTTCTTAGTTAAAAAAATATTGTTAGAAATAATATAATAGTTTGAAATAGATTAAAAAAATAGTGAGAGAGTTTAAAAATTTATCAATCTGCGGGTATGCTCATCAATATTGATAGAGCCTCCCGCATATGTTGCAGATGAGTCTCCATAATTATAAGCTTGATTTATTTTATTCTGTTGACTCCTTTATTTGGTCTCTTCAATTATCCAAAAATTGGAGTTTCTAGTCCAATTTTCCTCAGTGATGGAGGGTGACTTTTTTTCCCCTTGGTCTTCGCATGATTAAGTACATGTCGGATGTGATCGCTATATTTTTTTTAAAAAATCCTCTTGATTTCTAACTCCTCATTAGGGTCCCAAGTGAATGACCGCTGCAATGAAAAAAAAACAATTGATTATATATTCACTTTAATTTCATATATAAACTAAAGGGGATATACCTTGAACTCGTT
>JBBUKS010019558.1:0-22365 GCA_038050645.1 Hedychium gardnerianum
TGTGTGATTGAAGTATTTGGGCCACAATACTTAAGAAGACCTAATGTTTCTGACATCCAATGTTTGCTTGAAATGCATGAACAGAGACACGACTTCCCTGACATGTTAAGTAGCCTTGATTGTATGCACTAGGAATGGAGAAACTGCCTCGTTGCTTGAAAAGACTAGTTTATTTGAGGCGATCATGGGGTCCCAACAATTGTGCTTGAAGCAATTGCAAATGCAGACTTGTGGATATGACACACTTTTTTGGATTAGAATCGCAAGGTGTTAAGTTTATAGTAAATGACACACAATATACAAAAGAGTATTATTTAACTGATGAAATCTACCCAGAATGAGCTACTTTCGTCAAGAGCTTTACGTGCCCCCAGGATTCCAAGAGAAACATGTTCAAACAAAGACAAGAAGCTACAAGAAAGGACATTGAGCGAGCATTTGGGGTGCTCCGATCTCATTGGATAATGATTAGAGGTCCAAGATGATTTTGATACAATAATAACTTGAAGATGTATACGTGTATTATTTTACACAATATGATAATTGAGGATGAGGAGATACAATAATCAATTGGTCGAATAATGAAGGAGAAATCCTTCAACACAGATATTTCAGCATTCTACCCAAGAGTTTCAAGAATACCTTCGGAGAAAATGCGAGCTACATGTTTATCAATTATATCATTAGCTTCGAATCGACTTGGTTAAATATATTTGGACACGTTACGAGTGCGATCAGTAAAAGAGTATTTTTTTTATAAATTATTTATAATAATTCATTATTTAATATTATATTTTTCCTTTTTAAATTTATAAATTTTCAATAATATTTTTTAACAAATTATTATTTTCAATAATATTTTTTAACAATTTATTATTTTCAATAAAAATTATAAATTCGTTATATATATAAAATATAAATAATATATATTAAATATAAATTATACATTTATATACATCATTAAATATAAATTAAATATGTGATATAAGAGTGATTATTAATAAATAATTGAGATTTTTTTTTTAAAAGATATGTGAATTATTGTGTGTGAGTTAAAATAAAATTGAAAGGAGTTTATTTTTTATATATATAGTGGAGGTAAGAATGATATTTTTTAGTAATGATGTGACATGAAAAAAAAATATAAAATCTCACTTTTGAGGTGCCCTAATGGTTGACTCGTAGATCAATAAGGACACACCCAGACTACTACGTGGCGCACATGCAGACGCCTTCTATTATTTCAAAACTGTGAATATGTAATATATAGGCCAGCCACGTCAAGTGCAATGGCCCACTACAACAACAAAAACAAAGCCCAATGGCCCACATACTACAAGGCCATCGTAAGGAATTCCAGAGGCAGAGAGGAAAGAAGGGTTGCTGTTCGAATCGGCTTCGAATCATATCCGGTCCGGAATCGGGTCAACAACGGTTCAACCTCCAATTAATCAGAACCGTCGATTAATCGAGCGGTTCAATCGAATATTTTTTTTATATAGATAATTTTTTAAAATGAAATTTATTAAAAAGACTTATGTTGACTTCAACCCCCAAACCTCTTGGGTAAAAATTAAACATCCTAATCAATTAGATTAGAAAATATTATTATTTAGTTAATTATTTAATAATTAATTAATAATTTCGTGATTATTCTTAATAATCATATTTAATAAATGATTTTATAAATTTATAATTTTAATTTTTTTAATATAATAATTTTGAATCAATTAATTGTACACGAAATCACAGTGAAATGTGTACGAATCATGAATCGTCAATTTCGAACCAACGATTAAGATTAAGAATCGATCTCCAGAAACAACGAACGACGATTTTAAACCGTCTGTTTCGAATCGTCTATTCATCAGTTCCGAACAGTCTAACCTTGGTCGAGTATCGAGAGCGTCGAAGAAGGGCGGAGCCCTGCCGGCCCGAAAGATGGCGAGTTTTTCGTGGACTGAGGAAGACGTGCTACGGTGCTGCGGAAGCAAGAGGTTCTCCAAGGAGCTAGCGGAGGCCTCCCCTTTCCGCGATCTCCACCACGCCATCCAGTCCGCACGCGATATCTGGTTCCACAAGGTCTCAATTTTGTCTCTCCTATTTTCAATTATCATACTTGACGATCCAATCCTTCCCTTTTGCTGATTCTTAATCTTGCAGATCGACGTGGCCGGATGGTTCGAGGCCTTCGCGGCTCACCAGGCGATTGGAGGCTTTGGAGCCACCTCTCCTTCCGTCTCCGAGTCCGTAATATTTTGATTCTTTGCGTTTATCTAACTTTTTTCTTGGATGGCATCGTGCCCATGTTGAATTGGTGGTGACTGGATTAGGTGGTGTAAGGAAGAGCAATCCGCTGGGATGGCTACTGCCACCGGCACCACATTACAGGTGATTATGACCCGCCTGCCTTCTTTCATTAAAGTTCTTTTTGGAGCATCTGAATTTTTTTTATTTTGTTTATAAAATTATAGGAATTGGAAGAGTGGAATATTCGCTACAAAGATAAGTTTGGGTTTGTGTTTCTCATATGCGCCTCTGGAAGGAGCACCCTGGAGATCCTTGCCGAATTAAAGGTAGCATTTAGAGGTTTTGTGAAGAAGGTTTTCATAGAAGAGTAGCACCTCATGATGTGAATTACAAGTCACCACAATGGCCATTTTCCTAGTGGGATAGATCACAAACAACTTTATGTTCATCAATGCATTTCACGTAGATCTTATTGGCAAAGGAAAAGAACCCAAGGAAATTCTTGTGTTGCTTCTGACTAGGAAACTATCTTGGTAGTTGAGGTAGAATGATAATCATTTTTGTTAATGTGGACAAGAATATTTTAATATGGATTCTAGGATATTTTAATAAATTTAAACAGTAATAGTTAATCATACATAGTAGGTTAAGTGGTCTGTTCTACTTTCATAGTTCTCACAAAACTTTATTCTTTTTCTTCTACGTATATGCAATCTCCAAATTTTCATCTGTAGTTAGTGTACTAGCTTTGAAATGTTATGTGAATCTCTACCTGTATGATATTGAAATGTTCTAATTCCTTTCTTCTCCATATGATGCACTTCTAAGAGTTTTTATGTGGAGTTAGTACAATACATTTAAGGAACTTTGTTTGCAAAATGTTGAAATGAAAATTTAGTTCTATTTTGTTCAAATGTTGGTGGTTGACAAAACTAACGATTTCATTTAAAGAAATCTGGTCAATGTCATTTGAAACGGCTCTAGATACTTTTATTAAAAAAAATGATGAACCAAGTAACAGACGAACCCGGGGCGATTGGCCTGGCCCCACGGAAGTTTCTCACCGGTTGCCAGGGTAAATCGGGAAGCACTCGCGGCGGGCGGCCCAGAAGCCCAGCATCCTTTTTTTTTTCTCTAGATACTTTTATTAGTACAATATGAAAGTGGCTTAATTTTAACATTTAAATTTCTCTTTCATGAGTCTTTAAGTGCAAATGTTCATATTGTATGCAGTTTAAATGTTGTCTTGCTAATCTAATCTAGGGATACTTTTGCAATTTGCCTAAGTATTCACAGTGCTTCATATTCTTGCATTTCATTTGCTGGTTTTGTTTCATTATTTTGACATGATATGTATTACTTATTTCTCAGAAAATCTTGATGTTCACCAACTTATACTTCCACGCATATACAATAGTTGGATGACTTGTAGGTCATTATTTCAGACAGATCAGTTTGTATTCGGTGGGTTTACTGGCACACAAATGAATTAATACACAAAATACTAGTTTAATGCAATTGTTATCTATCTCATTCATCTGTTTTCTTTTGTAGCTGTTGTTACATTATCTTGCATGACAGTTTCTGCATGCTATTCATTACTAACCTACTGAATCTATCCTCTATAGAAACGCTACTTGAATAGACCTCTTGTTGAACTTGAAATAGCAGCCCAGGAGGAGATGAAAATAATTGAACTGGGTCTTGCTAGGCTTTTAGAATCTGATGCCAGGTCTAACAATTCAGTCTCCAACCTTCGTGTCAGTTCTTCAACTACAGTGGGAGGTAGTTACTAATTCATATATGTTATATCTTAAGTAAGAAAAAGCATTCTAGTTTTTGGCACTTCACAATCATTTTTATGCCAGTATATTTCCTCAATAAACATTAATGTGACGACATGCATATGTTGATGAATCAGTTACCTTTTTGGTATTGTTTGGCGATGCTGTTATTGTGAATACAGGATTGACAAGGATTCTTTGTGCTATTTCATTATTGTGAGTCTGGTACACAATGGTTCCCCAATTATGGATTCATAATTTGCCAGGGTTGTATTGATGTTTTCCAAATGTTGTTTAGCAATAACTTCTTTCCGACTGTTAACTAGATAGATGCTTGCAGTTTTTCTTGTCAATTGAATGGGCTATCATGTTTCTGGCTTAGCATGAGTAATTTTGTTCCTGTTAAATCGAAATATTAAGCTTTATATTGAACTTCCCATTTTTGGAATCTGAAAGATCGTTTAGGAATCATCGGAGCACATCTCGTGGCTAGTTCTCAGGCATCTTCCAGCAAACTCCCTGCAATTTCAGGTAGCAGCTCTCACCCTCGCCCACCAATCACAACCCACATCTTGGACATTGCCCGCGGCACTCCAGCTTCTGGCATGGATGTTCACTTGGAGATGTGGAAGGGAACAACACAGCAGCCATCATTCTTGAACAGAGAATCCACTGAATGGGTGTTACTAGGCTCTTCTACCACCAACGCTGATGGCCGCAGCGGCCAGCTGATGGGCATCGCCAATCACATAACTCCGGGGTTTTACCGGATGAGTTTCGACACTGGCAAATATGCACCTGGTGGATTCTTTCCCTATGTCAGCATAGTGTTTCATGTAAGGGAGGATCAGACATCTGAACATTTTCATGTTCCTCTGTTGCATTCGCCCTTTTCGTTCAGTACATATAGGGGCAGTTAGGGAAGGCAACCATGCATGCTATTGTAACAAATACATTTAACAATCAAATGCTACTTTGCCCTGCCACAATGTAAGTTAAACAGGTTCCTAAAATATGGTGATTGTGTTCTAATGACCAAAATGTCTTCTTTATTTCCACGGAAATATTATCAATGAACAATGTCTTGATCTTGCTCCTGTAGTATCTAGTCTACTTGTAACTATATATATATATATATATTTTCAGCATGGTGTTAAGACTTGAGCAAATACTTTTATCAAGTCAATAACACATTACATTACAGTACATTTATTATTATAAAATTTAATCTATTATATATGGATTATTTACTATTAAAATTTTCTCCTTTTTTTTTCAGATAAGTCGTTAATCAAAAACATTTTTATATAATATTTGAAAGTCGAGGAGTAATATTGATAACTATAATCATTTATCATTTAAGAAAGATTTTTTTTTTAAAAAAACGAACTATTTACAAGATCGTTTTCCGATCTGTGTATGATTTGGGCAGTGTGTCACAGTGTCAGGCAAGGGGCGCGGGCATCGGGCAGGTTCTTGGTGCATTGAAACTTGGGCAGCGGGGCAGCGCCTTTAGACCCTGGTAAGTGCCTTTTTCTCCCTTCGGCGACAGCTTCTGTTAACTCTCCCGTCGTTTAGGATTCTGCGCCGGCGGCTATTCGATTAAGCGACTCTCCGTCGTTCCATTCGGCAGGCGGAGGGCCGTTGGGAGGCAGAGACTGCGGGAAGCAGCCGAAACCGCGGCGCATTCCTTTTCATCTCTCTTATAATTCGGGGATTCTTTGTAGGGAACATTCCTAATTTAACCCAACCATCGGCATCTTTGCTTAGCTTTTGGTTTGCTTGTACCATCGTGTGATTTGCTAGGGTTTATGATTTATCATCGATCCGTTCGTTTTTCTTTATTCACGAGGTTTTTGTTGATTTTCATTTTCATAGTGAAGAAGGGGAATGGCTACATCTTCAGCACCCAACTCTCCTTCCTCAAAGAGGCCACGATATGCTCCGCCAGATCCAACTCTTCCCAGTCCTTGGCGGGCTCTGATCGACGGCAGCACTGATTACATGTACTACTGGAATCCGGAGACCAAGGTCACCCAGTACGAGCGTCCTGTCTCCGAGGACCCCCCACCGATCTTGGCTGCTTCACAACTGCGACCTGGAGTGAGCTCATCCATGCAGCAGCCTAGGCAACAGTCGCCTTTAGCTGTCCCTGAAGAGAATGCGAATCAGAATCCCTGTCAGGTATCTTTACATTGAAGAGATTATGTGATAATGTGTTGAGGAGAAAGGTTAGCCATTAGCATCCAGAACTATTTCAAGTAACCACTCATTTTTTATTATGATGCAACCAAAGAAATTGGATGCGTTACTAACTACTGAGTGTTGGAAAAGATTGGAAGATAAGTATTTAATGTAAGAAGGCTTTGCTTCAATTGGCAGTGATGCCTTCTCTCTTAAGGTGGTTAATGCTGTAAAAAAAAAAAACAGTTCTGTTCTATATATACTTGCTAGTGATGTAAAAAATGATCTATTACTACTCATTGATGATAACAAATATCTCCAGAGTTCTTACCATTAATATATTTTCATCCATGCTTCCTAATTGATGATGATATCAATGGTCTACCCAGCATATTTAGATTTTGGGAGTAGTACACTGCTAAAATGAGTGTCATAAGATGCAACTTATATGCTTGTCCGTCTTCTACAGACAGTGAAGTGCCTCCTTTTTTTTAGGTGGACACTACTGTTATTGTCTTGATATTCATCTTAGGCCAGTCTTGGTGATATGAATCTTTGCCTTTCAGTATGTAGGTAGTCGATCCATTGGTAATCCCCCAATCATTGATTCAACTAAGTTTGTGCAAGAGCCATCCACAGTGAAGCATCACATGCAAAGTTCAGCAAAATCTGGTCCAGCTGCTTCAACTGCAGAAGCATATCGAAGTCAGCATGAAATAACTGTAACTGTATGCATATTGCTTCATGGTTTTGCTTGTATATATGTATGGTTCTTTTGCTAGTTTAGCTGGTATTTTCTATTGTTTTTATTTCTGTATTAATTTTCACTTATTGAAAACTAATTTTGAACTATGAACTTAAGATTTTCCTATTCATAAAATATACTAAGAGCAACTTTATTTATTTCAAAATATTAACTTTAGGATATCCTAGTATTACTAATATTAAGGAAGTTACTAATTACTAGTGTTTCAGAGTTTAAGTTGTTAGTTGACAACATGCTACACACTTGCACTACATATATCACGAGAGACGATGGCATGGATCATTGGTCCATGAATGATGGAATTTTAGTAATGTCTGTATGGTGTTTTTTCTTTTCTGTTCTCATGTCATGCCCACTTCTTGCATCTAAGTGAATACTGTTATCGGAGATAAGTTGATGATATATGAGATCTGATTGTGTCAGTTGGGTTATACCAGATCAATAAACGATATTAGGGATCTGATCCAGCTGAATTATTTTATTTATTTATTTGTTTGGTTATAGCATCACATTTGTTTTGTTTGGCATGGCTCGAAGAAATTTAGATTATTGTCCATTCAATCAATTCCCATAAACTCAATTGATCTTGATGAATTGAGCTTATAGCATGATTAATGATAAAAAAATATTTCTCAATAGTGTAGTAACTTGGCCTAATAGTTGAATTTAATTATCCTGTTTCTAGGGTGCATCAGTTGGACCAACATAACCGATAATTACTGAAATATTAATTTTATGAAAATCCCTTGTACCTGAATGTATAATAAATTTGTCAAAATATGTAGTTTTGCATGGAAAGATCCTTACGCTTTACTATACGAAGAGTGTTTTAGAATTATGTTACAAATTTGATGATAGGATGGACCATGCAAATCTGAAATGTACAGGCTGTAACAGATTCTAATATGTGAACTAAAATTCAAAATTAGAAGAAATATTCATTAGATACATCCCACCATCAACAATTCACTATTTTTTTCTCAGGTCATTTAGTCTCATCTGTTCTGAATTGTTTTCATGTACCACCCTTTTTTTATGTTCTATTTTATGAAAGGTACACTTCTCTTTCTTTTGATGTTTTTACAGGGAGATGTTGTTCCAGATCCATATATGACATTTGAATCTACTGGCTTTCCATCTGATATTCTTAAAGAGGTAACTCATAGTATTCTGTCGTTATCTTCTTTGTTCTTGCATATTTTGTACTTAAGGTCCAGTTTTTAACAAGGATATGAAACAACTAAGAGGAAAAGGAGAAAGTAGATTTGGCTCAATTGCATGTGAATAATGTCTTTCCTGCCCGAATAAGGTGGAAGTAGATTTGGCTTAAAATTGAGGAAATATAACCCCCAATCCTTCTTCCCTCATTCCTGTCAAAGGAAACAGAGGAAAAGGGTCTATGGTGAAATCTCTCCACCATCTTATTTTTGTTTGTTTCCTTCTCTCATAGGAAACACAAACTAAGCCAACATAAAATTGGTTAATGAAAGGTCACCAGTTCTTGTTTGACCAGTCCAGTGTGTAGGACCATTGGCTCACTAACAAATATTATAAGCTGAGTAAGTGATTTGTCTCCTTTTTTGGGTTGTGCAGTTGCCTCTGCTTCCTGTTATAATTATGTGCTTATATAGACATCCGCCAATAACCTTGTCTTTAGATTGTTTAGAGATGTAAAATGCCCTTCCAGAAGATACCATCATGGTGGCAAGGGGGTCATTGCAAAGAATCCCATTTTATTCAATGACCTCAATCATCTCATACCAAAATAGAAATCCTAAACCTAAAATATCAAGGTGGGATTAAACCTACTATTTACCAATAACCTATTAACTTATTTAACAATTTCTACCTTCCAATCCACACATTCACTATCGTTTTGGTGTGGGATTTGAATGACTTTGGGATGAGTTACTTTGAATGCCTTGTCTGTATTGTAATTAACCACACTGATGAAGATGCTTTATGATATAAACAACTTGTGGGTGGGATGACAGGGGACATTTTGTTTTCCCTGTGAATGCCAACATCATAGTTGAGCATATATGGATTCATTATATAACCAAGATATGACAGTAAGTCAGTAATTATGACAGCACTTTATGTCAGTTAAGCAGATACGGATTGATTCTGTACTTGATATAAGACTAGGTAGGATAATTCTGAGTTACTCTTGTTATTGTTTCATTATGTTAGATCATGCTTTGATTTGTTATGTCATTCTGGTATTACCATTTTGTCATTGATCTTACTCTTTTTTGTTAAATGATGCTTCATTCTGTTGGTGATCAGCATCTAAACGTAAGTTATTATGACATTGTCTTAGAATTGTTTTTTTTTTGTTTCTATTTTTTTTTTCAATTTCAATGGGATTTATTGCTTCAATTTTTATTTGAATTTTTTGACCAGCAATCACTTAGCTATTCTTGTTTTTAGTTTTAGCTCCTTTTGACACGTTTGACTAGTTTTCTAATATACCTGCATATCTTAAAATGATTAAATAAATAATTGGGAGCACAACTGATTTCCCTGCCCTAGCAGCTGTACTAGCTGCCTGTGCCAGTTTTGAGAACATTTAATCTAACATTATGGAGGTCTGACTTTTTGCAAGTTTCACAATGAAATCCTGGTTACATATGTGTTTGTTTTACACATTGTATTAATAGTAACCTGTAATGGAGCAACATTTGTTTTTGTGACAAGGTGTTGTGCATTCTTGGTACTGAACTTCTTTTGTTTGTTGCTTTCACAGATACATCATGCGGGCTTCTCGGTTCCTACACCAATTCAGGCTCAGTCATGGCCAGTTGTCTTAAGGGGGCGTGACATTGTGGCCATTGCAAAGACAGGATCAGGAAAAACATTAGGCTTTCTAATGCCAGGGTTTGTTGTTCTCAAACGCAATCGGAATAATTCTAAGATGGGTCCTACTGTGCTAATTTTGTCACCAACGAGGGAGCTGGCCACTCAAATACATGATGAAGCAGTCAAGTTTGGTAAATCATCAAGAATATCTTGTGTGGTATGTTTGATGATAGTTGCTACATTCCTTAGTTTGATTTTTTTGGTTTGCATGATAATGAGTCGGCAATTAAAAAAAATTCAATACTCCTGAGGACTAAATGTACCCATGCTCTTATGCCATGAGTCCATGGAGAGATGTCTTGGGACTAACCATGTGCAGCCATTATGCTTTAGAAAATGTCATTGTTTTACAGTGGAATAAGATGGTTATGCTGCGTACCCGTCATGGAAAATTCAGGATAACAAGCACTATTTAATTATATTTTCAGGAATAAGAGGAGAAATCTGTAGTTTCTCAATGCGATATATCTTGATGTCTAGTTATGTTTCTTATGTAATTATGTCTGTCTAGTGCTTGTATGGAGGTGCTCAAAAAGGACCCCAGTTAAGAGAGTTGGATCGTGGAGCTGATATCATTGTTGCTACACCAGGACGTTTGAATGATATTCTGAATATGAAAAGATTGAATCTCCATCAAGTCTCATATTTGGTGCTTGATGAGGCTGATCGGATGCTTGACATGGGTTTTGAACCACAATTAAGGAAAATAGTGGATCAGATACCATCTAAGCGTCAAACTCTTATGTTTACTGCGACCTGGCCAAAGGAAGTTCGTAGAATAGCTGCAGATTTTCTTATTAATCCTGTTCAGGTTAACATTGGCAATACTGACACACTGGTTGCTAATAAGTCTATCACTCAGGTATGCATAGGGTGAAAACTTGATATTTTCTATCTCATTTACAGTTACACAGGATCAGAATGCGCTGATGGATTCTATCTTTTTCTAGTATGTAGAAGTCATTACGCCTATGGAGAAACATAGGCGATTAGAACACATCTTGTGTGAACAAGAACCAGGATCTAGAATAATAATATTTTGTTCAACCAAACGAATGTGCGATCAGCTTGCTAGGAATCTCAGTCGTCGTTTTGAATCAGCTGTTATTCATGGCGACAAGTCTCAGAGTGAGAGAGATTGTGTTTTGAGCCAATTTCGCAGTGGGAAATCACCCATACTTGTAGCTACTGATGTAGCTGCTCGAGGCTTGGACGTCAAAGACATCAGGTTAGCCCATTTCTGTTTCTGTGTATCATTTATTTGAACTATAAATCTAATGGTTGTGGTGGTCCAAAACTTGTGTCCTGTTTTTAGGGTTGTGATCAACTATGATTTCCCAACAGGAGTTGAAGATTATGTTCACAGAATTGGGAGGACAGGGAGGGCAGGCGCTAAGGGAGTAGCATATACATTTTTCTGTGATCAGGATTCTAAATTTGCAGCAGAGCTTGTTAAGGTTCTGAAGGGAGCAGACCAGCATGTTCCCTCAGAATTGCTGGATATGACATCACGTGGTGGATATGGTGGTAGATCTAGAAGATGGGGATCTGGTTCTGATGCTTATGATAACAATGCTTCTAGCCGTGGTGGTTGGCATGATAGCCATGGCCAAAGTAACAACAGATTTCAGAGCATGGGGCAAAGCTCTAGCAAGTGTGGCTCTGTGAGTGTTGAAAATGCCCAACAAAACTGCAGTAGCAATCCTTGTCATGATGATTGGAGCGGAGCAGAAAATGTTCATCAAGACTATGATAGCAATCCTTGTCGGGATGGTAGGCACGATAACTCTAGCCGTGATGGGACTGATGATGGTCAAGGATACAGTTTTCATGCATTATTCTATCCCAGGTGTGTCTTCACCAATTGAAATATAAAAAGTGTTCTCTATACATGTGATGGTTCAGTTTTTAATGTGTTTTCACAATTGAACTGCAGCCAATATTTGTTTTTTTTTATTTTAGTCACCAGCATTGACATAATGTCTACTTGAAGGGGATGAAGCAGGAGGAAAGTAATGTCCCTTCTCACTTGTAGTTGCACTGTTTCACCTACTTTCAAGAAAAGAAAGGAATTACATTATCTCACTTCTACTCACTTCCACCAGTCGTTTTTACATAGATAATGAATAAAAAAGAATAAAATAATGTCAGGTATCTATGTTTCATAAAGATTTAATTTTTTCCCCCTTCTACTTCTGCCTCCTGATTTTGGCGGAAACAAAATGGAAGGATTGAATGGAATTAATTTACTTCTATTTCTTCCTAGTAAAGAAGATGAGTTGATAAATTTAAATTTTTCTTATTTTCATCCGATTGACCCCACTATAGGAGTTTGCTAATCTTTTAAGTGGATATAAAAGTGAGAACATGATTTGATGAGAGCAACATAGAATAGATCTGTCTGTAGCATTGATTACCTTTCCTGATTTTGGATAATTAGATTAACTGACATTGCATCAGATCTGGAATTCATATTTTGCATACATGTTTAATTGCATATGCCTTTGGGGTGGGTGGCACATGGACTGATGAGGATAGATCGATAAAAACATCTGAAGTTGGTCAGATTGAATATCTCCAGTTGATTAGGTAGGTTGAACTCTAAGTTGGATTGGCAAGTTAGAACAACTTGGCCATGGCTGACCCATCTGAAATTGTCTATATTGAAGGGCATTGCCCCTTAATCCCCAGCAAAGGTGTGCTGCTAAGGTGTGCTGCTCCTTGCACCACCCCCTGGAGAGCTCACAGGGAAGTTTGACCCTCGAAACTCTGCATACTGTAACAAATCAGACTCCGCTCCAACATGCTTGTCCCCATTTGTTGTACTTCATTCATACCATACTGGAATGATGTCATTTTTAAGCCCAAAGGTGAAACTGTTGAATAATTATCTTTGAAGTAATTACTAATTCTTACCAATAATTTATACACAAGTTCCAAGTTCTTTTAGATTGGCAACTGGAGAGTTTCTTCTCTCGTAAGTCACATCTTTACATAAAGCAGCAGCTCATTGTTTTTCCATAACTGTTCTGATTTTGAAGCCAGAGTGTGCTATAAATATCGACTGAAGAAAGGGAGATTGCATTGTCATTGTGTTTTGCAGGTCCCAGGGCAACTCTGAAGATGGGCATAAGGACAATCCTGCCATCAGTGGCAATAGGGGTATTCCCAATCAGAGCTCAGGACACAATGCTGAAAGTAACAGTCGCAAACGAAGTATCAGCCCAAAACATCATGGATGGGCTGACAGTCATGCTCAAAGTAACAACAGATACGAGAGCCAGGGGCATAGTAGTAAGTGTGATGATGTGAACATGGAAAATGTCCAATTCGACTGTGATAGCAAACCTTGTCATGGTGGTCAGGACGATATTACTAGCGGTGGAGAAAATGGGGCTGGTCTAGGATACAGTTTTCATGAGTTATTCTATCCCAGGTGCGCCTTATTCCTTGAAATAGAAAAGAGTTCTTTCTACATTTGATGGTTCAGTTATTAATTTGTTCCCATCACTAAACTGCAGCCAATATTTGGCTTCTTATTTATGTAGTTCGAATGGGAAGTAGGACACCCACTTTAAAGCAAAAAAGGAATTACATTATTTTACTCTCCACTTTTACCCATCTTATTTGGAAAAAGAAGCAAGTAATGTCATAATTGTTGTATTTATTAGAGATTCAAATTTCCTTTCTCTCCACTTCTGTTACTTGATTTGGGCAAAATCAGGATTAAGTGATAAACTGACAAGTTTATTTCTTTTTCGTTTCGTCCTATTTGTGATAGCATATGCCTCTTATCTTTGAAGTAATTTCTAATTCTCATTTAACAATTTATCCCTGAGTTCCAAGTTCGTTTAGAACCACTAATGGAGTTTTACCCTCGCATACAAGCTCACGCCTTTACGTTTATTAGAAGTTCAAGTGTCCTGGAAATACCAACTGAATAAAAGGAGATTGTTCTGTCATTGTATTTGCAGGTCAAAGGGCAACCCCGAAGGTTGTCATAATGAGAAGCATTCTCAATCAGAGTTCAATACATAGTGCTGAAGGTGGATAGGGTTTCCAGCACATATGCCTTGATTCCCCGTGACAGAGTCTGAATCATTTTGATGGTAACAAATGCGTTTGCGTGTGGTTCTATTGCATGGTGATTTTGATATATGTTTGAAATAGGATATGTGGATATTATTTTGGTGCTTGTCTAAGGTGATTACAATGTATTCATCACATAGATTACGAGCAGGCATTCTTTTGCTAAGTTAGATTGTCGTATGACTCCATAGTTTATATATGGAAGTATGAATACTTAAGTAGATCTTATTAATTTATCAAACAAGCATAGAAGTTATTGAATTTTAATTGTTTGTTTAAAAGTTACAGTTATTTATTTTTAATTGGTAGTTTAATATCGTAAATTTAGTAAACTAAGGCCCAACGGGTAACATATACTTCTGAGTTCAACATATATATTTTAAAGTAATGTCAATAGGACGCCTAATTTTTCTGGTCAACAAAATCAAAGACACTAATGCATTTTAGTAGTTTCCTGAAGTTTCAGAGGAAATGCACAACAATTGAAAACAGATTAATGAGGAAATTTGTGACCTGTAAAAGCAGAAGAAAAGTTTCATATCGAAATTTTCATTCCAGTGATTGGTTTTTCATTTGTACACAAAATTTTAGCAAGAGATCAATGATTCGATCGCATGAAGTCTGTTAATTCGTAAGGAAAACAAGGGAACTGCTTCCATAAACCCCCATGCAACTTGATCATGGCGATCACCCTCTCTTTGGTCGAGGATCCGCCATCGGCATGCAACAGGGTCACCATTTTTCTCACCGCCCCGACCACCACCATCTCCTCCGCCACGTTCCCCACCGCCGAGAAGCTGCTCACCAGCCAGAGCACCTTCACCCCCAGCTTGGTTGCCGTCTCCGACACGCGCAGCAACTTCATCGCGACCGCAGCCACGCCCAGCCCGTGCTCCGCGAATGTCGCCCGTCCCTCCGGCAGCTCGCACAGCCGCTTCAGCAGCAGCAGCGTCCGCTCGCAGCTTCGCCGACCGGCCTCCGGTAGCAGCTCCACCAGCACGCGCACCGCGCCGGCCTCGACCGCGCGGGAGCGGCTCCGCCGCGAGCGCACCGCCAGCTCGAGGAGCAAGTCCAGAGAGCAGAGGCTCAGTTTGGTCGAAGAGGAGATCTCGTCGGAGAGCAGCTCCAGCAGCGCCGTGAAAAGATCGAATTCCTGGTCGGCGGGGATCCAGTGATCCCTGTTCACTTTCGAGATCTTGACTAAGATCGACATGGCGTCGACACGGGCGTCGGCGCTTCCACTTTGGAGGACGGCCATGATGGGCCTCAAGTGCTCCGGCTTCACTACAATGTCGACAGTAGCCTTGTCCGACAGGGGAAGCAGCGCGAGGACGCCGAAGGCCTCCTCGCAGGCGCCGAAGCCAACGAAGTCGGCGTTGTTCACGATCTCCGCGATGACGCACTCGAGCACCTTCGACGACAGGTTGACATCGTCGAGGAGATTTGCGTCGCTGGCGAGAACAGAGCGGAGCTCTCTGAGGCGGGTGGCCTTGAAGGGGCCGGTACGTATGCTGCAGAGCAGGACCTCGACTTGGTCAACTTTCCGGCGATCGGAGGAGGGAGTAGGAGGAGGAGGAGGAGAGGAAGGGAAGGAGGTGAGGAAGGAGGAGATGAGGCGGCTGACGGTGTGGTTGGGCGTGAGGTGGAAGGAGGGGAGGCGTTGCATGGTGGCGGGGCAGGTGGACTTGTTGTAGACGAAGAGCCATTTCTCGATGTTCTTACGCTCGTAGGTGACGCCGGTGGCTACGGTGACGGGATCGCGCATGAGCTCCATGGAGATGGGGCAGAGGAAGAAGAGAGGAACCCCTGCTCCCTCCGCCGCCATAGCCATCGCTGCCGCCGCCGCCGCTTCTTCTTCTTCCATTGCCAGTGATTTGATGGCTTCTTTGACGTTAACTAGTACTTAACGTGATGCGGTTGGTTTGTGCATGAGTATAGGCGTGAACTGTGTGAGAAGGGAAAAGAATTCACAGGTTGTTCTATCTATGGACGTTTCCAGGACAAACTTGCAATTTAAACCCTCAGAAATTTTGACTTTTTTTTATTATATCTTACATGTATTAACAATGTCCAAAGACTGAAAATTTAAAGATTACAAACTAAATGGAAACTAAAATCCTGTGGCCACACAGGAGAGTTTCAGGTTAAAATCACACAATATATAAACCCTTGGAAAATTCAGCTTGTTATTATTTATCATATATTGTGTGATATATATATTCTTGCAATAAGTCAATGGGCAAAGGTTTAGAATTTAAAGATTTGAGGAGTTAACTGAAAAGTTTTGATAGAGATAGCTCCTGTGGTGGTACATCTTAAATAAATATTTAAGATATTAAAGTCAAAGTCAATGGCCAAAGATGCTTGTAGATTTGTATACGATGGCAAGTACCAATGTGATCGCAATCGAATACATTCTTATATCTAGTTATTCAAATAAGTGATCAGATGATTGATTTAGTTTTCAAATTGTTTAGATTGGTCGGCCAAGAAAAACATGCATTTTATTTTAAGAAATATTTTGTTAATATGCAATGAGTTCGATAAAATAAAAATTATAAAATGAGCACCCTCATTTTAATTATCATACAGCAAAGCATCATTAACCCTAATAAGAATTTTCATGAACTTGGATATTGAATTTTGAGATGTGAACATTTATATATATTTTTTATTAGAATTAGTATTTCAAGGCAACTATACCAAGCAAATTGTTTACTTTTTAATAAAATAGAAAAAGAAATAAAATAAAAAATATTTTAATTAATAGAAATACTAAATATTCATGTCAAAAAAATGTCATTTTGATGATTCTTTTTTTTAAAAAAAAAATATTCTTTCAATTTGTCAATGGAAAAATGGTACTTTTTCAGAAGAAAAAACAATGTATCTGGAAGAATACTTCAATTTTATAATTTGCAAGAACTTGTTTAATTAGTTTGGTCAATGATTGCTAACAAGTGGATAGGTCAATCTTGATTAAGCTGGGCATTTAGTATTAGAAAACAGTTATAATCATCCATTAAATAAGCAAACTGAAGTCATAGATGTGTTTGTATCAGACTTTGAATTAGTCACTTGGCTTCATTATAATTGCTTAATCTCCTAAAAGTCTACTTTAATGTATTATTTTAGATGATTAATTATCTAATTAATCCAACATGTCTGTCTATTGGAAATGGATTAACTTTGAAAATAAATACACTTGATTATTCGTATATATACATTAAAAAAATTTGATGTAAGCCTTCTTCCAAGACATTTTTCCCCCATAAAAGTACACATGAACCGTCATGGCATGTTCGCCATGACCAATTTGGAAAAGAAAATGTATTTACAACTAGCAATTGATATCATAAATCAATCGATTTGTTTGAAATTTAACACCAAAGACGTGATGTTTATGCATTACATTAACGAAAAACGAGTGAAGAACTCCAGTCTCTGTCCAACATGTTTGAAGATTTGAATATAAATCCTAATGTGTTTGAAGAATTCTATAACTATAATGGCTGCATTTAATATAGTTCATATGAATTTCTATAAGTTTACAATCATTTAAAAGAACCCATAAATTACAAGTGTCAACAGTCCGAATTCATTAGCAAGAGCAATTGCATTAAGCAAGTAGAACTTCATCATCTTCCTCTGAATCAACTCGAGAAGATACTTCAGTCATAAATTTAAGAACGAGGTGACTTCTTCTCGATTGGCGATACAATACAAGTACAAATAGGATGAAGCATATGAATCCAAAGCTGATAATACATGCTATTATTCTCAAATTTATACATAATTCATTCTTTCAGATATACAGACATTAAAAGGAGCTGATCCAAGAGTAACTTCTAAATATATAGTTTCTCCTGCCATTTTTAATATTATCTTCCAGCTGCAATTACATTACACTCACCATAGTATTATCTTCCTGCAACCACAAGTTGACTTCTTCCTCTTCACTCGCCTGCCTACAAATTGGAGGTGATCTCATCACACTGAAAACATCGCCACCTGTAATTATATATATAAAAAAAACAGTTTAGATGAAATTAAATGACTTGTCATAAAGACAAGTGAATTTGAATAACTATAATAATAATTAATACCACTGCATGATATATCAATGAACTCTGTTGAATTCCAACCCTGAAAAGTGATGTCTTCCCAAGTATTATACATTTCCATGCAATGCAAAGGACTAGGAAACGGGGGCAAACATTTATAAGCTTCTTCGGTGTGGTTCATCTCCAAAGGGACTGAGGTTGTCTATAGGTAGATAAACAAGTTTGTAATAATTACACACAAGAATGAACAAGTTCTAAAATTTGCAAATAGTTACTCAACATCTAGTTAAGAAAATTAATATACCTTTGGTGCATCTGAAATGATGCCCATTTCACTAATTTGTGGCAGACTTGGATGTAGCTCAATAGATTCAGGAGAGGTGATGGTCGATGAACCACTGCCTCCGTTGAGCAATTCAAGGGACAAGCTTTCTTCTGTGACATTTAAGAAATTGTTGTAGTCCCTTTTGTGGCTTGATGAAGAAATCAAGTTCCTTTGTGCTTTGGATTCTCCATTAAGGTCACCACTTTTCAGCCAATTTGCATTTCTTTTGACTACATGGCACAGGGCAAAGGCACCCTAAAATATAGTAACTACAATTAGTTTCATAATGCAATGACAAATTTTGCTCTTTTTAATTATATTTATAGGTGCCAATTAAGATTTAAAATTTTTACTAGGAAATTTAAGGATCCATGGAAAAGATCTTCGCAGAGACGGTACTCGTGCATGATCCAATCAGTTCGTTCTCCCCCGGGCGCTCGTCCAATGTAGAAAACTAGAGTTTTCCTCAGTCCAAATACCGCAGACTCACACACAATTTTTCGATCTTTTCCTGTAGCTTTCCAATATCCTGAAATTGTGGCTCTGTTTGTGCGGGAACCGTTTGGATATTTGCGATCTCGTGGGCAAAAGAAGAACCATTCCATGTCTCGTTTTGGAAGAAAGGATTTTTCTGGAAAAAAAAATAGACATTGTAAAAATAGTTAAATCATTATGTTTTTAGGAGTTTAATTGACTCCAAGGCAATCACACAAGCAGCTTGGCATTTCTGACTTTACAGCATTATTCAAACATGTTGATGTTGCATGTTCTGACTTTTTGACAAAACAATGTAGTGAAGTCTAATCAATTCAATGGCTTGTTCAAAAAAAAAAAAAGGATTAGATGCTCATAAAGTGGGCCTTTTGATTAAAAGTTAAAGAAGCAATTCTCCTACACACATTGAAAAGAAATTAAGACAAGGACACATGAAATTTACATGATTATGAAGATTTTCTAGCCAGCAAAAATTTAAATTAGCATTTCTGTTTCAGAGAATACTTGTCGATTTAAACATATGAAGCAATGTAGCAAAAACTGTGTGATACAAAATCTAAAAATATTTTGGGATTAATATGCAGTCAATGAAACTCATGTTCTCTGCATTCTGCTACAAAGACCTAATGACAACAAGTAACCAACAAAGAAGGCATGTAATTACCAGGTAGTTCCCAGGGATCAAACTTGTATAAATCAATCACTGGAATAACCTCAAGCTCAATATTTAACCCATCAACCTTTCTCTTCAGATAGTACCCTACCAACTCTTCATCTGTAGGGTGGAATCGGAAACCAGGAGGCAACATGGCATCCGGTTTTTGAACCTTATAGTCACTAAAATTTCAATTGATGCAATAAAAGCTCTTCAAAATATTGAGCAGTGAAAAAAATAAAAGGAGAAATGAACTCATGAGAGCTGCATCTCTCCCTTCACATCACAACTATTAAAAGTGTGGAATATCCAGAAATGGTAACCTTTTTCTAAATAATAGTTCCAAAGAATAGGAGCCTTGCAGGCCAAGATCATAATTCTCATGAAACTCAGTTGTAAATTGAGAATTTTGCAAAGCAGATGAGTAATTTTTTGTCTGAAAAGCTGAAGAGAGAGAGAGAAAAAAAGTTAAACTTGAGAAAGAGTAGCAGAGGGTTGAGATGTAAAATGAAGTTGCTGATGGATGTTCAAAGTTGGAATTATGGAAATTGGGAAAACCAAGAAAAAGCAAGGATTTGAGGTGCACAATGGAGATCGAGCTAATAATTTTTCAAAAAATTGAAGAAAAGAGGTCAAAAACAGAACTTGCAAGGATTTCAAATATGCAATGCAAGTAATGATGGAAGTCTTAAGCTTGGACTTTGGAAGTAGAAACCAGGAATTGGAATCAAATTGTGGAAGAACAGGCGAGAGATGACTAATTTATAGAGTAAGGAAGGAGTGTGAAACAAGCAAAAGTCAGATGTCTTCATGAAGTTATTCTAAAACTTCCAAAGGATGTGGACCCTGCCATCACAGAGACTATTCACATCTGAATCTGAATTCTTTCCAGAAAGTTTTTAATTAACCATTAGAAACAGAACCTAATTATACTTTGAATTTAATGGCTAAATTTTGCCTATGTTAGTGTCGGAAAGCTCAAATTTTACCCTTTTTTACTTGTTGCAAAAAAGGTTGCATTAACTTTGTTGTCAAAGAATTTAAAGCATGTAGAATATTGACTCAATGCATACACAGAAGGTCACCACAAGAAGCAGCATGTTCTTGCCAAGAATATAAGTGCTAGGTCACTATTAGGGATGCAAGACAACCTCCTAGCCATTAGATGACCATATTGAACTATCTATTCGCACATTTCAACTTGGATTTATTTTAGATCCAATATTGAATTGATTTTGCTGAATCAGTTCATAAGCTCTATATATCATAGAGTGTAAACAAACCATCTCATTAGGTTGTCTATGATTAAAGTGGAGAAGATTTCATCATACCATGGATATGAGAGAGAATATTGATCGAATCATGTGAATTTTATGTTTGATTTTTTTTCTTTTTTCTTTACATTAGTCCTTGTTATCATCCCTCACCACTCTGCCAAGAAAACTATTCCTCTCCTATCATCCACAACATGGTTTTCAACTTTGTACTTGCATTCTGCAGCAGGTGTTGTCTTTATACTCGATCAATACAAGAATCTGCATGAGCATTTAACTAATCCAAGTAGTCCAAATATGCATACAAAAAAAATACTGTAAAGTAGTTGATCAATCACTCCAGATTTGAGTATTTGAATTGAATGTTGTGCATTAGGTAAAGTTGTATATATTTTTCAAACACTTGTACCAAGCTATAGAAATTCAAAGTATACGTGTCAACTTCATGATCTAATTGGAAAAATGCACTATCTGATTGTAAAGTAGGCTCAGCAAAGAAGCTTATTCTTTGCCTTCCTTCTGTCTTTGAATTTGGGATATTTGGATTATGAAGCAGTTCAAATCATTTCCATTTTTCCACGTCACTTTTTTTATTTGAACTACTTGGATCAAAGATAACATCAGCTTAGTCTCATAAGAAAGGAAGAAACCAATGAGGAAAAAGCTCTAATTTTGTCAGTTTTTATGGTGTATACTCTATCTGCTAAGGCAACCTGAATCTAGATTAATTTGTTTAAAATTAGAGCAATCGGGCAGAACAATGGAAAAAGATAGCAAGACACACAAACAATCTTAATGCACAATGAAACATAGCAGACTACAGAGATTAATCTAACCCTATGTCCATGAACATGCTGCTAATGTTGCTCACAATCGAGATGTCACCAAAGCAAATTCTCAAACACTTGAAGCACGTTCTAGTGACACCCAAAAGCTCTTTTCTTTTCTTTTTGTCGATCCACAATCACCATCAAAAGCTTATTTATACATAAACCAGAACATGTCCAACCAAGGATTGTTCAATATTACTGTAAATGAGTATCAGCATTGAACATAATGTTGATTTTCGAATCACATGATGGCATAAGAAGTATCAAGCACATCTCCATCCAAATATAAATTAGAAGAACCCTAGCTACACAAAGCTCGCTATCAAACTTAGTTTAAACAAATAATTGCACAGCCGAAAGAGACACAAAGAAGTCAATCACCACACAGCCATATATTCTTCTTGGCACTAATAAACAAAAAGGACCATTGAAACTTTTACCTGGAAAGTAAGGCGAAGTCGGGGGAAAAAATAATGGAGATGAAGAAGCGATAAGGGGATTCAGCGTCGTCTTTTTGCTCACTTTCGGCCACTTTGTTCCTTTCTCCGATGGATCACCAACGATGCAGAGCACACCATCGTATAATAATAATAATGATGATAATAATAATAATAAGGGTAAATATATTAAACGAACGCCACCAATGAGTAACAATTTTAAATCTATAAAATGATCCAAGATGTAACTTTAATTTAGGCAAGTTTGTGGTCTTGAGATTTTTCTCATTACAAACAATGCTTCCTTTTTATTTCTTGAAATTTTGAAATATTTTCTTCATTCAAAAGAG
>JBBUKS010019578.1:0-11737 GCA_038050645.1 Hedychium gardnerianum
CTTAATTTAACATTATCCTTTTTCAATGTCATATATTTGGACCTTAATTTGTACATTGATCTAGACATTAATTTTATTCCATTATATAACTGATCAGAGATGTCTCCTTCTTGAGGACCAACTAAAACATGAACGAACCAAGAGAGCCCTCGATGCACAGAAATAGGACCAAGAGGCTATCTTCTTATGTCACCATGAGGAACTAGATGACAAAATAAAAGAGTTAACTAGATCTTGACAAGAAAATTTGGCACAAGTGTATTCCCTGAAATAGAAATTGGATGAAGTAGAGAATTCATTGGCTCATTCAAATATGGACCAACAAAGTCTAGAGACGCAGGTACATATTCTAAAGAATCAATTGTCAATTGAATGAGATTGCAGTATTGTAGCTGCGCAAAAGCAAAATAAAGCTGAATCTCAAGCTCAGGCATCCAAAAAAAAGAAGTTGTAATGGCTCATATTCAGCTCGCTAGACACCTTCTTTATATAAATGAACTCAAAGAAGGATGCCCAGAAATTATTCGAACAACTAAAGAGGGTTTTTCATCACTAGAAGCTAATCTTTAGAAAGCTCAAAAGGATGTTACCAACATGGCCTCGTGCCTCTCAAAGGCTTTATGGGAATCTCATAGGATTGAAAATGAGTTATAGACCTTCAAGTTATCTAAATCAGAAAGGTGGAAGGAAAAAGAGCATCAACTAGTAACCGACATGGAATCCAAGAATGCCACTTATTTTCAACTAGGATTTGAAGGAGTAGTACTCCAATTCAAAGAACAAGGTTATCCCCCTCAGTGTGAATCATATGATTTTTTAGATTTTTCCTAAACCCTAAACCCTGAACCTTATATTCAAAGGTGTTTGTCGTCAGATTAATAGGGTTAGAATCACCATAACATATTTGTAGTTGGATAATCGTGACTTTAAGAAATCCTCAGATGACTTGGATTTAAAGATGTTTATATGAAGTATAGCTGGAAGATTAGAAATTGAATACCCCTTGAGCTAATAAGCTTTCCTGGATTTTCACAATTAGTCATATGCAATAATATCCATAATATTTTTTCCCAAGTGCCAACCACTAAAGTATAGTCGTAAGTTGTATGCATTCCACGGCCTCAACAGAGGTTTATCCTTAGCATCTACTAGCGAATAGGAACCAACGCCCACAAGATGAACTACCCTACAAGGGTCTTCCCATTTGGGTCCCAGTTTTCCCTTCGAACCCTCGGGCAAGACCTTTCGCAGGTGTTGTCGTGTACTGCAAGTACACAGTTACATTGTCAAGTAATAAAATATCAAATCCACAGAGACTAAGGTTTAAGCACTAGAGAAGTTGCAAAGCGAATTATTTAGACTATCGAATGTTGTTTGTGAAAGCTTAAGTCTTGAGAGAGAGTGTGTGTGAGAGAGAGAGAGGGAGGTTCACTTGAATGAGAGGGAAGAGTTGGTTGAGAAGGCAATTCTAGGGTTTTAGTTTCATCATGATGCTAGTTAATGTGCCATAAAATGTTCATCTTCTTATCCTCAATGATTATAATCTTTGAGGAATCCTAACTAGATTACCGGTGTGAACTCGCGAAATCCACCCCAATGTGTTTGCACTATTTGACGTCCAATGTTACTAAGTAGAAGAGATAACGTAGAAAGTCCAGTTAAATGACTATCCTCTGTCACTAAGGGCTCCCCGGTCATACAATCTAAATTACATAAGTCACTTTCTAACATTGAATTAGTACATACTCTAATTAAGTGATCTCATGTGGAGAATTGACCGCAATTCAAGGCGACGACCCTAGAAAGTCCGATTAATGGACTACCTCTATCACTAAGGGCTCTCGGTCATACAATCTAGAATAATCTCCTCTACATGGTGTCAATCCTTCATATCCATATGCATTTAATTCATTCACACATTCAATCAAATACATACAAGGCAACATGCATATAGAACAATTCATAAACACCTCATAGAATAAGGAAATTGGAAAATCCATGGTTTATATATCAACATGACATCATAATTATTCCCTACATCCTACAATTAAAGAGATCTACTCCATAGCAAAGGAAGAACAAACCAAAGACAAGAAAGTAGACATTCTTACAATCTCCAAAGCAGAAAAGAGAAGGAAGAATGCTTATCTAAGCATTACCGTTGTCTTTGGATGATTTCCATGCTCCGGAGGTGGACGGATAATCGGAAATGAACCTCGTTGTTTCCCAAAAAGGGAAAACCTCTCCTCCCCTCAAAAGGGGATCTAAGACCCCTTTTTATAGGCTCACACGACCATGCCTCTCGCCCACACGACCATGCTTAAAGGCATGACTATTATGTGGAATGCCTGGCTTCAAGTCAGTTCTGGAAATGGCTTTAAAATAAGGCACGGTTGTGCCATTTGGCATAGCCATGGTGAAGGAAATCCCCAGGATTTTGGCACGACTGTGCTAGTTGTCATGGCTTGCATTCTATTATATTATGAAGCATCTCTAGATATAGCACGACCATTCCTTTTGGCACGGCTCAGGTGATGACTTGATCTGGAAAGTACTGTTAGAGGTTTTGATGAGACACGGCCTTGCCAGAGGGCACTACCATGTTGGCTTGATGAGGCACGACATGGCCATATTTGCTGAATATTCTTCAAAGCTTGCTTTAGCGTCCATTTTTGCTCCAAATTGCATCTTGTCAATGAAAATACGAAAAGAGCAGATCTCTGAACAAAAGGATTAAAAGCATGACAATATAATGAAATAGGGTGCAATAACGTAAATCATATAACATGAAATATAAATAGGTGTGCATCAAACAATGTCTAAATAACTATATAATCTACGCACATCAACTTACGAGTAATAATCCTAACAAGTGACCATAGGATATATATTTCCTTATAAAAGGAGTGGTGAATCATCTATGGGCTATTCAAACACATTCAGGCATCTTGACTTACACCCAATCATCCCAGAACTGCACCTCCTAAGAGATGTTTGGCCAAGATGTTAAAGCATAAGTTTTCATGAGCAAGATGACTTGAATACATCAAGTCTAAGGAAACTTGCAGTCGAGATATAATGAGATCTTAATAGACATGTATATAACCACATGAAGTATCATAGTAGGTCACATCTAATGAAATAGTTACCCTTAACTAGCATCCATATGTTAACTCTCAACATCCTAAAGTTTCCAGCTAGTGAGAATTAACTTCTTGGATAAACCAAGGAGTATAACACATGCTAGTCTCATAAAATTAATGATGTCCAATCTCATCAATTCATCGACTAGGGAAGATTTCAATACGTACACAATTACACATGATGAGATACCCACTAATTGTGATCCAATCACAATTTCTCTCATGATATGAATTATATTGTGGACTTCATTAATTGAGTTTAAGATCATATCACATACATAAAGAATGTACACCCAAATAGTGAGTTTTATTTATCCAATAAATAGTATAATATTTAAAGCGATTGCCTTAGAACACCTCTCAAATATAATAGCTAAACCTTAGGCCGCTAGCGCTTGGGGTGGCATATCGTCGGAAGCATTAGGAACATGGTTAGATGATGACTTGACTAGGCTTGGAGATTGACACCTAAACAAATTAAGTCACTCTTTGCACTGACCATAGAGAACTTTCACTTAGGTCACACTTAAATAATTCTATTATCTTGCATATTAGTGAAATTGCATGATAGGATTTGACTAATTCACTAGGGATTATGATGCATTATTTACACACATAAATCTAGATTGCAGATTTTGCTTGAGGAAAAACAAAAGTTAAAGTCTAGGTGCGTGATTTGTGTATTTCTTACGTGCTTTTTTTAAACATTGTTTAACATATATTTTGTTGCATTTCATGAGCATGTGTTGCATGGATTCATCTTATTTTTAGTGTTTTCATTACTTTTACTCTTTTAGTTCAGAAAGCTATTCTTTTCTTATTTTTATTGATTGAAAGAGTTTTTGGAGCAAAGATGAAGCTTTTAAAGGCTTAAAACGAGAAGTTGCATTAAGGAACACGCTCTAGCCGTAACCCCAAACATGGGCATTTTCCATCGGGTGAGATAAACTGAAGAAACAGAGTGGAAACGAGCCTCCAGAAGCCAACATGGTCTGGTCATGGCTCCCAAGTATGGTCGTGCCTCAGCAGGAGATATTCAGCCAACACGGTTCAGTTGTGCCTTTGCCCAAGAAAGCTGTCGAGATCAACACAATTGTGCCTCAGCCTAGAATTCACTACCACGGTCAATACGGTCGTGCCTCAGTCGCAACTTTCTGGACGAGGCCAACATGGGCAGGCCGTGCCAAAAAGGCACTGTTGTGCTGCGACCCTGTTTTCTTCATGGCTGAGTTGGCTCCCAACTATTTTTAATGGTTGGGAGGGGCTATAAAAGGCCCAAGAAGTTCCCTAATTGTTTGGGGGGTGGGGGGGGGGGGTTCTTCCCTTTCTAGGGAACCCTAGAGCACCATCTTCCACAACCACCACGATGATCCATGTTGGTGCAATCATCCTCGGGTTAAGGTTGACTAAGTTGTCTAAGCTTGGATTAGCTCGAGCTTTAGTTTTGATTTTTGACAATATTTGTGAAAGAAGTCAAGTAGGCCAAGGTTGATCGGAGATTTGACTAGAAAAGTCCTAATTGAGTTTTAGGCAAACAAAAAGACCTAGCGGGGTTAGGTAGTGGAAAGTCCTAGTTGAGAACTAGGCAATGCAAGTCCTAGTGGGACTATGCAAACCTAATTGGGAACTAGGTTAAGTCTAAGATGGATCAGTTGGGAGTTGAACACTTGACATAAGAGAGAAGTCCTAGTGGGACTAGACAATCCTACCTGGGAATTAGGTTAAGTCCAAGGTGGGTCAATTGAGATCTAAACACTTGGCACAAGGGAGAAGTCTTAGTGGGACTAGATAAACCTAGTTAGAAAATAGGTTAAGTCCATGGTGGGTTAGCTAGGAGCTAAATACTTGGCACAAGAGAGAAGTCCTATTAGTACTAGGCAATTCTAGTGGGAACTATGTTAAGTCTAAGGTGGGTCAGCTGGGAGCTGAATAGTTGGCACGAGTGAGAAAGTCCTAGCGTGGCTCAGTAAGGGAAAGTCTAAGTGGGTCAATGGTTGACTAGACACTTGGTGAAGAAGCCTTGGTAGGTCAAGGTTGATGGGATGTTAGGAAATGAGAAGTCCCAATGAGTCACGGATGACTTTGGAGTTGGGCAAAAGAACCCTAAACTCAGATTGAGAGTTTAGGGTTAAGTAATTGATTGGCTCAAAGCAATCGAGTAGGGTAATCGATTGAAGTTGTTCTCGTGAGAACAGAAGGAGCCAGAATCAATTGGGTAATCGATTAAGGGCTCACCAATCAATTAGGGCGTGTCCTAATCGATTAGGAGAAGGAAAAATTGTGAGTGCACAGTAAGGCTTAGAATTGATTGATCAATCGATTAAGCTTCGTCTTAATCAATTAGGCTCAGTTCCAATCGATTAAGAGGGTGTTTGTCAAAAGAGCACAGTGAGTGCTGAATCAATTAAGGCTTGGCCAATCAATCAGGTGATTGATTAGGGTCATTTTCATGAGATAACAGAAAGTGTGGGAATCGATTGGACAATCTATTAAGTAACTTTCTCTCTCATGAATAGTAGCTTTTGAATTGATTGGATAATCCATTATAAGTTACCTAATCGATTGGTATGACTCACCAATCAATTAGCCATTCAAAATAGAGTCATCTTGTATGTTTGAACGGTTGGATCTATCGTGGTAATCAATTGGGGTATAGCCAATCGATTAAGGAATCCTAAGTCAGCACGATAAAAGGGTTTTCACGAAGGATTCAACAATGGTTCTTGACGCCATTTCTTGGAGATTTGAGGAAGAAGTGCTACTACATTTCCAAGTCTACAAGAGGCGTTTCCAAGCAACAAGAAGATCAAGCAAGCAAGGTTCTCATTGTATTGTGTATTTACTTCCTTGTTTCTTGTTGTGAGCTTGTACGAGGCTTCTCCGCCTCCTAGAAGGAGGTTTTCATAGTGGAGATGTGAGAGAGAGCTGGACCCTTGGATTAGTCACCTCAAGAAGGTTGAGACCAAGTAAAATGAAGGTGTTAGCATTTCTTCAAGATTTCTGCTGTAACAACAACTCAAAGAAGTGATTGGAGCTAATCACCCCCATCTAGCTCTCTATGTGTTCTAACAATCCGTTCATCGATTGGAGCTTGGAGTCCTTTTCGAAGTTTGATAATCATCTCAATAAGCTTCCTTCTCTCCCCTTTCTCTATTTGGGATTGTAAGATGCTTTCTTTCATGTCTTTGGATTGTAACTTCATCTCTATGGAGTAGCTCTCCAGATTCGAGGATTAGGAAGTAGCTACGCTGTAATTGTTGATGTATGAATTAAGTATTTGTTTCTTCCTCTATTGCATGACATGTTTATTGTTTGTTTCTGCTTTATTATGTATGCTTTGAATGCCTAGGATGTAGAGGATTAGTCATCATATAGAGGTGATAATCTAGATTGTATACCCATGGAGCCCCATGTGACAAGGGTAACCCTTAAGCGAACATTCTAACATTATCACTTTCAATGGAGGCTGATTTTCCATAAGAGGAAAACTATCCCAGATCTTAATGGGTTTACCCCAATTCGACATCATGAAATATAGGAGATAAACTAGATTGTATACTCATGGAGCCCCATGTGATAGGGGTAACCTTAAGTGGACATTCTGACATTATCACCTTGCCAAGAAGTGGCAAATTTGGATAGGCACATCGGTATCATCCTCTCAAATCCATATCAGTAGTTTAAGATAAGTCACCCTACATGCGAATAAACATATAGGTAGGGAAGTGAACAATATTTAGAACGTCAACAAACATCGTAATGAAACCAAAGTCCTAAAATCAATCCCCCTCTAGAGGCTTTACTATTATTGATTTACTATTATTTTCAACATAATCCCTAGTGAAACTAAAGTCCTAGATTTTTATTAAGGTTTCTCCACCTCCAGAGGCTTTCTAGAAAGGATAATATCGAAATAAGAATCACATTTTCTTTAATTGTGCATGTCCATCACTAATTAAATGTGGTTTCAAATTCTCGCATACTAACATCACTTAATGTATTATTAATCAGTGCATGATCAATATTGTGTGAGTTTTCATATACTAGATGTACTGAATCTCTTTAGAAATAATGTATGCTAAAGTAATTTATCGAATATTACATGATAAGGTTAGATTTGATATTTCAAGTATTTAATGATGTTGGGATCACAACATTTAATCCAAGATTTTGAAGTATAACTAAGGTTAAAGTTAGGTTTGTTAAGAACTAATGGATCATTGTCAAGTATACTGGTGTAGGTTTCTTGACAAGAGAAAAAGTCCTAGCGAGTGAAGCTAGGTACTGGAAAAGTCTTAGCAAGTGAAGCTAGGTAGAAAAAAGGTCCTAGCAAGTGAAGCTAGGCAATAAAGTCCTGGATGGGAATCAAGTAGGAGCTAAGTCTTAGTTGGAACCAAGCAAACAAGTCCAAGTGTGTGGAATCATCCAGAAGTTGATTAATTGGAAAACAAGTCCAAGTGTGTGAAATTAGTTGGGAGCTGATTGCTTGCAAACAAGTCCAAGTGTGTGGAATTAGCTGGGAGTTGATTGCTTGACAAACAAGTCCAAGTGTATTGAATCAGTTGAGAGCTGATTGCTTGGAAGACAAATCCAAGTGTGTGGAATCAACTGGGAGTTGATCACTTGGCAAACAAGTCCAAGTGGAAGCGACTGGGAACTATGGTTTGGCAACCCAAACTAGATGGATCAAAATCTAGTCAAGTAAGTGTGAGTAACTTTAAATATTTTATCCTACTCATTACATGTAACAACTGTAGGGTAGTAAAGTTTGATTGTTTCAGATGACTGGAAGGAGTCTGGGGTGATTTGCTCATGATAACCTTCGGCAGGAGAAGTTAGAGGGACCAGGCGACCGTAGCTAGGTCGGGGAAATCAAAGCATACGGGCGATTGAAGCATATGGGCGATCATAGAAGCTTTCAAGTGACTGAGAGATGAAGTTATCAACAACCCGAGCAAGTCAGGTCAAGATTAGATTTGACCCTCTACAAGCGATCAGAGGGCTTCAAGTTGACCAAGTAGCCCAGTTAATGTTATCTACTAGATAGATGTTGCAGCCAAGTCAGCATAATTCAGGCGATTGGGGAGACTCAGTCAACTTGGATGTGCCACGTTAGTAACACAATGGCGCTATATAAAGGCCTCGAGGCAAAGTTTGGAAATAACCAATTCATATAATTCATTCTCTATGCTGGTGCTCTAGTGCTCTCATGATCTCTTTATTGTGACCTCAACATGCTGCAACCTACGATTCATTTCTGATCAACAACATTTAGAGCAAATTTCATATTTGTCGTGTTGCCTTATTTTTAATATTGTGTTTAATTTTTAGTTTCTTTTTTTGTAAGGTTTCTCCACCTAGCAAAAATTTAAAAATAAGAATCACATATTTATTATTATTGTGTGTGCCTAGTTTCTGCCTTGATTTAACCGTGCATAATTTTCATTTATAATTTAATTGATAAATTGTTAAATTAATATTTATTTTCATTGTGCAATTACTATGTTTATTTGTTATTTCTTGAATTATCAGTTTATAAAATTCATAACGCTATTCACCCCCCTTCTAGCGTCGAGTTCGATCCTACAGTATTGAATCTTCCTTGCTAGTTTATTTTGTTAATTGATATTGCTTCTGGTTAGTTAAGTTAATTCTGCTGCATATTCTTTATTTGTTTCCTTTTTTAGAATTTGAACTATCACTCATAAAATTTATAAATCGCTATTCACCCCTCCCCCTCTAGAGTAGAATCAGATCCTAGCAAATTTGTATCAGAGTGGATTGAGCTGATAGTACATTAGGGAACCTTGATTAGGTGTCTAGGATGGGTAACAGGTACCCTACTGATGTTCGTAGATTATATATGTTTTTAGACACTTTATATTGCACATCTTCTTACATTTCATTTACATGATCTACATTATCACATCTAATTTTATTATGTTATCATATTTTTTACTCCATATCATTCGAAGGTTTTCTCTTTGCATGTTTTTATTTACAGGATGGGTTTCGGAGTAAAATGAAACTTTAACTGGGAGCAAAGCAGAAAAGCAGAGCAAAAAGCAGAGCAACCAGGCAAAAACCCTTGTCGTGCCTCCCAGGCACGACCAAGGCACATGTCGTGCCCCCAAGCACAGGCGTGCCTCAGTTACAATAGGAGCTCAAGGCATGGCCATGTCTCCCAGACACAGTCATGTGACATTTGTGAAGAAGGCCAAGGCACAACCGTGTCTCCCAAACACGGTCGTGTGTCAATCTTGGGAGAACTTCAAGCACGACCGTGTGTCCCAGACACGACCATGTTTGTCTAGTAGTGCATCCTAAACCCTGGGCTATGTCTCACAGGCATGGTCGTGCCTCCACTCGACTCAGCCTCAAGACCAGGTCATGCCTCTCAGACATGACCATCTGCTAAAAAAACATGGGTCATGCCCCATGCCTATAAAAAGGGGTGTTTACCCCTTTCTCAAATGGGGGTTGTTCTTCCCTTCTAGGAAGAACACTAGGTCCTTCCATACTCCATTTTCAAAGAATTATCCAATGATCTGAGGAAGATATCTTCAATCCATCCATCATCCAAGCAAAGAGAGCACTCCTGAAGGCCAAGACATCAACCGGCTAAGCATTCCTTCCCTTTTCTCTTAGATCAGAATAGAATGCTTATTTACTTGTCTTTGTATTTTCTTTCTTTGTCTATGGAGTAGATCTATTATATTCTAGGGATTAGGGAGTATCCATGATGTGATTGATGATGTATGAACTATGGATATGTCAATTTCCTATTTCTATGAGATGTTACCTCTTATGTTATATGTGTTGTGTCTTATACATGTTTGATGAATGTGTATGTGCTAGGGTAT
The DNA here is from genome assembly GCA_038050645.1 of Hedychium gardnerianum. Taxonomy (NCBI): domain Eukaryota; kingdom Viridiplantae; phylum Streptophyta; class Magnoliopsida; order Zingiberales; family Zingiberaceae; genus Hedychium; species Hedychium gardnerianum. The sequence goes on from JBBUKS010019578.1 coordinate 10,007, forward strand.
GCTTCTATGTTATGGTTGCTACTAGACTGGATAATCGGGCGACAAAGGGCATCGACACTTACCCACCTTCTAGAGTTAAAAAACCTTCACATATGAACTAACCCTAGTTACATAGGAGTAGTAATGAGAATTAGGAGATGAATATAGGGGCATTATCTAACATCATAGTGAAACCGAAAATCCTTCACAACTCACTCCCCTTTCTTCTTGGACCTAGACCTCACACACACTCTCAAGACTCTCTCTCTCTCTCTCAAACTCTTTCTCACTCTCTCTAGTTTACAAGCCTTCTCACAACCTTGATTAATATAGCTACTAGCTTCATAAAATCACTAGTGCATTAATCCACAGTCCATGTGGGATCGATATCTTTTTATTACTAATGATGTAGTCATGCACTTGTGGGAACGTAACAAGGATCACCTCGGAGTGCTTACACCATTTTCTTTCAAATGTTACTAAGTAAAAGATGTAACATAGAAAGTCTGGTTAAAGGACTATCCTCTGTCACTAAGGGATCCTCGGTCATACAATCTATATTACACAAAACACTTCCTAATAAAGGATGGTGAAAACCCATTAAGTTATAGTTAGTTAATCCCTTATTGAGAATTGCCCCTAATTCAAGGCTATATCTCTAGAAAGTTTGGTTAAATGATTACCCTCTATCACTAAGGGCTCCCCGGTTATACGATCTAGAGTGATCCCCTCTATATGGTGACAATCCTTCATGTCCACATGCAAACATTTCACTTACATATTAAATCAAGCACAAGCAAGGCATCACACTTATGCAACAATTCATAAATACTTCATAGAAAGAGGAAATTGGCAAATCCATAGTTTGTACATCAACATCACATTAATATTACTTCCTACATCCTAGAATTAAGGAGATCTACTCCATAGCAGAGGAATTAAAATCCAAAGATGAGAAAGAGAGCATTCTAACAATCAAATCCTAGAAAGAAGAAGAAAGGGATGCTTATCTATGACTTGCCGATATCTTTGGATGAAATCCTCACTTCGAATATGGACGGATCATTGGAATCGATTTGGAATTGGACTTCATAGGTTTCCCCAAAGGAGAAACCTCCTCCCCTTCGAAAAGGGGATCTAGAGCCCCTTTTATAGCAAACACAGTCATGTCCCTCGCCCACACGGCAATGTGAATCCACACGGCTATGTGACTGCTGGAGCCAAGTAAATGGACACAACTGTTCCAATTGGCACGGCCCATATGTGAAAAGTTTCCAGTAAACTCACACGGTCGTGCCTTTTGGCACGGCCTATTTGAAAACTTGATCTGGTGAAGGGATCTAGAGAGGCATGGTCGTGTCATTTGGCATAGCCAAGCCTTGCTGAAGTCTGGCACGACCGTGCCAAAAGGCACGACCTTGCTTCTTGTGTGATTTGGTTAGCTGATGAACTTCTCTAGGCAAGGCATGGTCGTGCCTTTCGGCATGACCATGCTTTGTTCTTGATTTATTGAAGAGGCTAGAGGACTTTTGTGAGGCACGACCATGCCCTTTAGCACGACCATGTCTCTAGGCTGATATGGTGGAGATTAGCTGAGGCACGGCCGTGCCCTGTGAGGCATGGCCTCAGCAATAGAAGTGGCCATGTTTGCTACTCCATTATGTAATTTATCTCTTTTTAGCTACCGAATCATGTCCTATCAAAGAAAATATGAAGAGAGTAGATCTCCGAACTAGGGGAGTAAAAGCATGA
>JBBUKS010019608.1:0-11737 GCA_038050645.1 Hedychium gardnerianum
AATGTATAATTAATCTCCATTAATCATCTTTAATGGGTTGGATTTTAGCATATTGGATTAACCATTAACCCAATAAGACTAATCATCTCATAATTGGCTCTTTGGGCTAATACTAACATGGATGACTAGCAACAGTAACATGGATGACTAGCAAAAGTCCTATAGAGCATTGGAATCAAGATCAGAACTGTCACAAACTCTACAATCCATCTCCTCACTAGATCCTTGTGCTTGTCGCTAGGCATCAAATGCTATAAGTTGATCCAACTACATTTGCAATCTCTGACTTGAGTCAGCAGCTTCCTGTTCGGTCTGAAAAGTATAAGTTGCTTGTTGGAGTGAGAATTGTTGTTGTTGTTGTGTCATTTTCTATTGATGCTCTCTCAGTAGCTGGATAATCTCCTTAAGGTTCTATGATGACAATTTAGGTTATATGGGGGTAGAAAATTCTTCACTAAACTCTTGAAATGTCCCCGAGGAGTCTGTCTCAATCTGTTGGACCGGATGTGACCAGGTAGGCATATAATCATCCTGAAATCCCCATGGGCTCTGATATGCTGAATACGACTCAATAAACTGTCCTTGTGCATCCTCATACCTGAAATTTGAATGATCCCCCCAATTAGAATTTAGGTATATGAAAATGACTCATACCTATTTTGTTGTTGATTGGGTTGGTAATATTGTTGTTCAAGCTGATAATACTGAGGTTGCTCAGGAATCTATTCTTGCGTGTCCCCATACATATAATTATATTATTCTCCCCAACCAAAACCATAAGTCTCGTTGACACCTCCAAATTGTTGAAAATAAGTATCCATGGTTGCTCACAAGAAATTTCCTATTCTTACATTGAATCACTAAAACAAATAGAAACAAAAGACATAGAAATATATAAGATCAAACACATGGATGCATGATCGTTAAGGCACTTGACACAATATTTTTTTAAATTTTTATGTAAAAATAGAAAAGCAATCCTAAAATTATCAAACACCACTAATAGTCCTCAGTAACAACGTCAAATTTGATAGAACGTATTGTCGTGATTCGTTTACAAACAATAAAATACTGAAACCCCCACTACACTAATATAGCATAGGGAATGGTCTAGATCGTCTCTCAAAAGGAATGTAGATGGTGAATTCTAATCTTAGGATTGAATTGTTATCAGTTTGGGGTTTTGGGTTTTAAGATGCAATATGCCAAAAGTAAAAAAGTGATTAACAAACAAAACAAAGAAAATGGAGAATTAAACAACTAAACTATGAACATAAGAAATTCGTGGAAATGTGAGTAGTGCAATCTAATCTAACCTAATCTTCATGCAACATCTTATCTAGCTGAATAATAATGAAACCAACAATGCAATACAACAATGCAATGTAAACAAAATTTAAAGGAAATTGAACTTAACTTGACAAATGAGCTATTTGAACATGAACATAAAGGAATTAAGATCTAATCTAAAGTAATTACCAGCAAACTAAGATTTGAGTAATGAATGCAACAAACCCTATTCAAGTAGATCGAAATCCAATTACATCTATCATCCAAGAACTCTAGAAATGATCAAACTACAACCCGAGACATCAAGAATTCTTTATGAATTCAGGAAATGAAAAATCGAATAGCAAAGAAGAATACACTTCTAATCACAATGGAAGATTACCAATCAAGCTAGGGAATCCTCAAGATCTCACAGATCGAAGACCAGATGTGGAGGATGAAGTGGCGATGGAGATCGACGTTAGTTGTAGGTGGTGGCTCTTGATGGAGGAGGAAGGAACTGTGGCTGAGGAATGAAGAATATCCGACTGCTTTCCGATGATGGAAAATCCCTTGATGGATGTATGAACCGTCGGTTGAAGAAGGAAAAGCCCTTTCCTCTTTGGTGGTTGACCTCTATTCTCTCCCGCGCCACTACTTCAAATTGTGATGCTAACAATGAAGAGGATGGAACATCAGAGTTGGATAGGGAAGGAAAAAACCTTATCCTTTATTGTTGAATGAAGCTCTAGTGGCCGACGTCGGTGGAAGGTGGAAGAAGCCCCTTTGTCCCGTGATCGTGCCTTCACTTCACTGTAACAATTTGACGATCTCTGCACTATAGATTCTCACAATATTTGAATCTAATCCAAATCTAGGTGGATTGCTGAGATTCTTCCTGATCTTGATCAACAATTGGATTAGTTCATATCTATATCAAAAGCTCCAGATCTAGATCAGTGATCCTGATCTACTCTCTCTTTGACTTGGATGGATCAGATCATAATGGATAGTTCAGATCGCCTCAAATCTCGGATGGATTGTCTAGATTGCTTCAAAACTTGATCTCCTCATTTAAACCCGGATTTGAACTCAATTTGAACTAATTCGACTTGGGTGGTCCATGGCCCCTTGATTGCCTATAAAGACTACATTCAAATAATTATTAATAATTCCACAAATATGAGATAATTTGCATCATAGCTCAAAATGAATCCAAACTCTTAACATGTAATATAAAATCAGATTTAAACCAATGAGAGGGTCAAAAACATGGAAATAGAAGTCCAAATATCATGACAAAATGATGGTTATCAATGCTCTAGGGTTCCCTCCAAAGGGGTGAACCCTCCTCCTTTAATTAGGGGACTTTTCGGGCCTTTTATAGCCCTCACAAATGTTAAAAATGGTTGGGAGAAAACCCCACACGACCCTTGCCTAGGATGCGACATGATCGAGTATAAAAGGCATGACCACACCGTGTTGGCTTCGACCAGTATTAGTGGCCGAGGAATGGTCGTGCCATTTTGGCATGGCTACACCATGTGGGAATCTATTGATTGTCTAGGAAGAGGCACGATCGTGCTATGTTGGCTTTTGTGGGAGACTAGCAATATTTAGACGAGGCACGGTTGTGCTTGGGAGGCACGGTCAAAGTTGAATGATGGAATATTTTTTTCTCCTCAATTTTATGATTAGTTTCGCCCATAGTGTTGGTGCAATCATCCTCGGGTCAAGGTTGACCAAGTTGATGAAGCTTGGGTTGGCTCGAGCTTGAGTTTTGATGTTTGATAATATGTTAGAGAGAATTCATGTAGGTCAAGGGATGACAAGATACTTGATAAAGGTAAGTCCCAACTAAGATTAGTCAAGGGGAAGTCATAACTGAGGTTAGACAAGGGAAAATCCTAACTAATGTTGGGAAAGAGGAAAGACCTAGTGGGACTAGGCAATGGAAGACCTAATTAGAGGTTAGGCAAGGGAAAGTCCTAACTAAGGTTAGGCAAAGAAAAGTCTTAACTGAGGTTAGGCAAGAGGAAAGACCTAGTGAGACTAGGTAGTGGAAGACCTAACTGGAGGTTAGTCAAGGGGAAGTCCTAACTGAAGTTAGGCAAGAGAAATTCCTAACTGAGGTTAGGCAGGGAAAGTTCTAACTAAGGTTAAGCAAGAGGAAAGACCTAGTGGGACTAGGCAATGGAAGACCTAGTTGGGAACTAGGCAATGAAAGTCCTAGCGGGACTAGGCGGTGGAAGATCTAATTGGAACCTAGGAAATTGAAGTCCTAGTAGAGCTAGGCGATGGAAGACCTAGTTGACAACTACGCTAGCCTAATTGGGAAATAGGTAAAATCCAATGGGTCAAGGAGGATGGGACACTTGGTGAAGAAGCCCTAGCAAGTAAGGGTGATTGGATGCTAGGCAACGGGAAGTCCCAACAAGTCACGGATGACTAGATGCTAGGTAGAGGAAGTCCTGGTAGGTTGAGGTTAATCCGATACCAAGTAAGACCCGAATTCAGGCTTTAAAAAGCTAAATTAGGATTACGAAGTGTCAATCGATTAGCAAGCCCTAAACTCGAAATTGGAGTTTTAGATTTAAGTCAATCGATTGGCTTGAGCCAAAATCGATTGGCTTAAGCCAATAGGAACTCTCCCATGTCATGGGACATGACCAGTGCATGTTCCTTGCTTCCACCTCTAGCTCTAATGTAAATAATACTCCATTTTTGCTCCCAGAACATGTACTATCAATCAAACCAAGAAAAGAGCAAATCTTCGAACCAAAATAGTAATAGCAATGAAATAAAATAGAAATAGGGTGTGCAAATGCAAATCATGCTCATGAAAACCAAGAGAATATATGTCAAACAATGCTTTAAAACATGCATAATTTACACACATTAGTCTGCTTGGCACTTTTCCATAAAATAGTCTCTCCAGTAAGCATGAAAATATAGCCTGAAGTGAACCTCCTGCTATCCAAGAATTCTACAAAATCAGAGCCTGAATATTCAATCACCTCCAGGTGATCTGACCTCCAATACATGAGCATGTGTTCTTTAGTCTTTCGTAAATACTACATCACTCTCTTCACTGCTTTCTAGTGCAACAGTTCTGAGTTACTTACATATCTACTTAACATTCCCACTATGAATGTTATATCTGGACGAGTATAAATTTGTGCATACATAAGACTTCCAACAACTAACGCATAAGGGAATTATTCCATCTCCTTTATTTCAAGTTCAAGTCATGGACTCTGCTGCAAATTGAATCTGTCACCTCTAGACACAGGTGTGTCACCAGGTGCAAAATTTTGCATGTCATAATGAATGAGCAGCTTTTTAATGTAGGCCATTTGTGAAAGTTCAAGAATATCTCTTGAATGATCATGACAGATCTACATGCCTAAAACAAAGGATGTTTCACTAAGATCTTTTATTTCAAAATGACTGATAACAATGACTTAGTTTCATGCAGCAGACTTTTATTATTGCTCGCAAGCAATATGTCATCTACAGAAAGGACATGTATAACAAACTTGCTCCCACTAAACTTGACATATATGCACTTATCACTAGGGTTTTCCTTAAATTCAAATGAGTTAACCACTTAATCAAATTTTTGTTACCATTAACGGGATGCTTATTTCAAATCATAAATGGACTTCTTTAATCTACATACTAGGTGCTTTGAGTCCATAGACTCAAAGTTCTCTGGTTGAATCATATATATAGACTCCTCAATGTCACCATTGTGGAATTCAGTCTTTACGTCCATTTGGTGTAGGTCTAAATCAAAAAAAGCTACAAGTACCATGATTATCCTAAGGGAGTCTTTCATCGATATAGGCGAGAATGTCTCCTTGTAATCAATGTCTTCCTTCTGAGCAAATCCCTTGGCAACAAACAAGCCTTATACAAAACCTTTAAAAGTTGGCATGGAGGAGCTCCCCTTGGGTGGCGATTTGGTCAATTTTTAGTGTGGCGCGGGCCGCCGGCGACGCCACAATGCCGGCAGTGGACCCTTCCTCCTCCTCCCTTTCCCCTCCTCTCCACTACTGGGCACAAAACGGATGGTACGGTTGTGGAGCAAGCACAAACACATGCGACGGCTACTGCTAATCCGACGGCGGCTGCTACTAAACCGGTGGCAAAGATGTCCTATGCGGCGGCCTTGAAACCTTCCTCTCCATGTGCTTCAAAGAAGAATTTCGATGGCATTGGTGAGAACTACAAGTTGGTGGTGGTTTACAATAATAAATCGGGAATCTTTTATTCCGAGGAAGAGATCCAAGCTATGGCCAGCCTTATAATTTTTCTTTGATTGGTAAGTTCTCGGGATCTCGCCCAAGTCCGGCGATGGTGCTCCAAGATTTTTGGAATATGGCGTTGTCAAGCTTTAACAACATTCATTTTCTTCGCGCTAAATATATTTTTATGCATCTCACCTCGAATGAAGACATGGCACATGTTTGGACACATGGCATATGGATCATTGGTGACATTTCATTGCAAATCTTTAAGTGGTCCCCTCACTTCTCGTATGAGGTCGAATCATCGGTGGTGCCAGTTTGGGTGAGGTTGTCGGATCTCCCAATCCATATGTTCAACAAGAGTTGTCTCTTCTCGGCGGCTAGTATTATTGGAAAACCTATTAAGATTGATGAAGCCATGGCTAATGGATCAACACTTTCGGTTGCTCGGATTTGTGTTGAGTTGGATCTTATGAAGCCGAAGGTTGAAGAATTCTTGATAGGGATTGGTGAAGAGAAGTACTTACAAAAGGTTATATTTTAAAAGCTCCTGAAGTACTGTGGCCATTGCCTCTTGTTGGGGCACTCAGTGGAGGATTGTTATGTGATTGGCAACAAATCGAAATCAGTGTGGAAGGAATCTACTCGTGTGGTTGCGGTTCCCGAAGAAGACCTAAGGGGATATTTGAATCAAAGGAGAGAGCGGGATAAAGACAAAGAAGGAATCTCAGATTATCAAGAGGTGCATGGTGGTGGTGTTGAGAACATAGTGTTGGAGAAACAAGATTGGGTTCATAAGAAGGGGGTTTCATTTGACCAAGGACCGGTTTTGAATGAGGCCCTGGTATTTAAGAATGCCTTCGATCCACTTGCTGATCTGGAAGTGGGCGAGGGATAGGATGACACAGGGGAGTACAGTGAAAAGTTGGTTGGGGAGGCTCCGGACAGAGCAACTGGCGGTGAACAGGGGAATGGAGTGCCAAACCCAGCTTTAGCCGATTTTGATAACTTGGAGAGAGAAGGTCTTGTACAAGAAGTAAAGGAGGAAGAACACGATGGCAACAGGGTTTTGGCTGATGGAAGACTACTGCCAAGGAGAATTGTTGGACTGACAGAGGACGATGTTGCGATGAGGGATGCGGCAAGGCGCGCGGTGCCTGAGAGGCGAATAAACTCGGAGCTAAGGTTAGGGTTAGGGTTAGGGTTCAAATCGGGAACCCCCCGAGCAGGTGGACATGCAGGGGCTTGTTCCACTGTAGTTCATCGTGGGTCTTGCGTCATCAGGTGTCCGTTACAGGAGCTAGTCGCATGTTGACGATTCTGTATAGAGGCTCGCCGGCTTTGGCAAGGATAGGACAAAAGAAGAGAGGGATGGAGCTTCAAATTAAAAAAAAAACTTTTCCTTTGGATTCTCCGAGAGGTACACAACTTACTGATCATCCGATAGATTTGGCTCATGATTTTGATCCAGGTCGAGGTGAACATGGAGGTTATTGCCACCTTAATCGAGTGGAGGAGGAGAGAGAGACAAGGGATGGTGATGACTTGTCGAACAAGCATGATGACATGGAGGGTGATTATCGGACCAAGGTATTTGTGGAGATGGTCACTTCGGATACCAACGAGTCAGTGACGGGACAAAGGAATTCTAGAAAACAAATAGCTCTGGTCGGCCACATGGGAGAGATGATGCATGGATCCCTTTAGAAAAGGTTATGGTGGCTGATACTCAGAGAATCACGAGAAGTAAATCCCAAGCCCTCCAAGCTTCATCTTCCTCGCATGTTTGGATGTTTGGCTTATTATGGAATATAAGAGGGATAGGTAATGAAGCCTCTATTCAAAGAGTTCATTTTTTGAAGCAACGACATCATCTTAATTTTTTGGGTATTCTGGAGCCTTTCATTGCTTTTGATGAACCATTTATTACAAGAAGATTGGGCTTAAATTCTACGGTGGCTAATTGCTTAGGTAAAATATGATTTTTATATGATTCTAATATTAAATGCACAGTGTTGGAAGACCATGAGCAATTTCTTCATCTCAAGTTATCATCTCTTATCTTTCCGATTAGTATGGTGGTCACAGTGGTGTATGCCAAGTGTACAAGAGTGGAGAGGCAGGAGCTTTGGGAGAAGCTATTGGAGGCAAAATCAAATCTTGATGATTATTGGTTGGTTGGTGGGGATTTTAATGTGGTTACCAGTGCTAGTGATAATTCGACTGGTATTAATTCCAGGTCGGGTGCAGTTGTGGACTTTAATAATTTTTTGATGGTGGCGGGTCTTATGGATGTAGGTTTTGTAGGTGATCGTTTCACTTGGACAAATAATAAAGTATGGAAGCGGTTAAACTCTCATTTCTCCATCATGGAGCAATCATAATTTTTTGGTTTGGGTGGAGCATTTAAGTAGGGTCGATTCTAATCATTTCCCTTTGCTCCTTTCTTTTCCAAGCTTTGCTAGGCCGGTGGCGTCTTTAGATTCCATACTATGTGGATTAAGCACCATAATTTTATGTTGACGGTGAGACTAAACTAGAATTTGCCTTGCTATGGTTTTGGTCTTCAGAAGCTCTGGAGTAAACTCAATCAATTAAAGGCTCATTTGAAGTGGTGGAATTATGAGGTATTCGAGAATAATCATGATAAGGTAATGAATGCCGAGTTGGAATTTGCTTCTGTAGAGAAGAGTTTTGATATGGACCCGACGGAGGAAAACAAGATTGTTAGATCTAGAAGTCAAGCTCAACTTTTCAAAATGCTGAGTATGGAAGAAGATTTCTGGAAACAAAAGGCGGCAATAAGGTGGATTAGCGAGGGGGACAGGAATACCAAGTTCTTCCATAACTTGGTACACAAGAGAAGGATAGCCAACCAAATTTATAGAATTTGGGAAGATGGAGCTTGCTTGGAACAACTGCACCTCATCTAAGCTTCAGGGGTTCGATTTTTTGAAGAGCTGCTTACAGGGGAGGAATTTGAATGTAATGATGCAAACTTCGATCATATCCCGAATTTGATGAGCTCAGGGGAGTATCAAATGCTATGTGTCGAACCTACCATGGAGGAGATCAAGGAGGTGATTTGGGACATGTGTAAAGATAGTGTTGCGGGTCCAAATGGCTTCTCTGTGGCATTTTATGTGGAGTGTTGGGAGATTATCAAAGAAGATGTTTATATGGTGGTCTTGGATTTCTTTTGAGGAGGGTTGATGCTGAGGGCAATGGCAGCCACCACCATAGTCCTTATTCCAAAAATTGAAAATGCACAACAATGGAAGGAGTTCGACCCATCAATTTATGCAATGTCTCTAATAAGATCATCTCGAAGTTGATTTCTACAAGGATGAGACAATTCTTGGCTAGAATTATTTCTCCATTGCAGAGTGGTTTTTAATGTGAGGGGCAAGAACGATTGATATCGGATAATATTCTTTTGGCGCAAGAACTCAACCACAAGTTAAATTTTCATGTGAGGGGCGAAAATGTGATTATGAAGCTCGACATGGCCAAGGCTTATGATAGACTTCAGTGGAGTTTTCTTTTTAAAGTGATGATGGCTTTTGGCTTCTCTAAGGCATTTATTGATATTATTAGGAGATGCATTTCCTATTGTTGGATTTTGATCCGCATCAATGGTAACCTCACGTGTTTCTTTCGTTCAAAATGAGGACTTCGGCAAGGTGACCCTATTTCTCCTCTGTTGTTTATTATAGCGGCAGATTTCTTGTCAAGGGGATTGGATGCGCTCAACACTAAGGTACCACAATTGAATTTGTCTTCGGTTGTGATGTTCAGATCTCTCACTTGGCATATGCGGATGACATAATGATATTTATGAATGGTTCTATTAATTTCTTGAAAAAAATCAAGGCTTTTCTGAATATGTATGATGAGGTATCGAGTCAATCTATTAATGCCGCCAAGAGTTTATTTTATCCTTCCAAGGGTATTTATATGGCTTAGAGGACTTTGATTTCTTCTATTTTGGGGTTCATGGAGGGATCCTTCCCTATCATTTATCTTGGAGCTCCTATTTTCACTGGCAATCGAAAGACAATTTATTTCCAATTTTTATTGGAGAAGGTGCGGAAGAAGCTACACGGGTGGAATGTATCATGACTCTCACATGATGGCCGACTCCTACTTATTCAAAGTGTTTTGTGCTCCTTGCCTTTCTACCTTTTGCAGGTTATTCTTCCACCTCGCTCTATCCTCCATCAACTAGAAATGATGTTTGCAAATTTCTTTTGGGGTTCCTTGGCAACAAGTAAAAAGCCACATTAGATAGCATGGTCCAAGATTTGCAAACCGAAGATGGAGGGGGGGTTTGGCCGTGAGGCGTCTAGTTAATGTGAGCACGGCGGTTGCTATAAAGCTTTGGTTCCGATTTGGAGAACAACAAACTACTTGGGCAAGATTTATTGCCAAGTTATATTGTGGTGTGGAATCTCCAATTATTGTACCAATTAAGAGCAATGCTTCTCCTTGTTGGCGGTGGGTGTTGAAGATTCGGGACATTACCGAAAGGCATGTTGGATGGATCTTGGGGGAAGGTAAATTATCATTTTGGTATGATACGTGGCTTTATAGGGGGGCCATTGTTTAGGCTTTGTGAGGTTTCAGGAAACCCAAACTGGGGGGGCTTCGACTTTTTTTGATGGCACGGGATGGAAGAGGGAGCATCTCCTAGCTATATTGCCACCGACCAGGGTAGAGGAGGTGGTTACTGTTCCGGTGATTCAAGGTGATTCAAATTGCATTAATTGGAGGCTATCAAGGGATGGTAAATTTTCTTTGAAGATGGCTTGGCATAGTGTTCGAGGTGCACAAGAGGGGCTCTCGGTTTGGAGGGGAGTTTTGAGCCGGTTATTGATCCCCAAAGTCTCCATTTTCAGGTGGAGGTTTATGCAATAAAGACTACCGGTTGATGAGATATTATGTCAGAGAGGCATAATTTTAGCATCGAAGTGCCAATGTTATGAGCATGTGGAGTCTTGGGATCATCTATTTTTCCATGGAGGAGTTGTTATATGCAAAGTAAGCAAAATAACGTGACATGGTTATGACCCATTTACTGTGATCATCTCAAGCCAATGAGAAGATCGAAAAGTCAACCTAGGGAATTGCATCTTCTCCAAATGCCTCCTTGGTTGGGGTGTGTTGTTGGCCTCCTCCTTTTCAACCATCGTCTAGCATTATACTAGCCTATTCTAATTTATACATTACAAAGGTAAGAAACCTCGAATTATATTCGAGGTGAGTCTTGTGAGAAGAGAAATCCTTTTACAACTTGAAGTATGAGGTTAAAAGGCATGACACGCAGGCCATATTATGAATTTACAACACACATACACATAATCCAATTACATTGGGTCATAGGCCATAACCATGCACCGAATTTGCCAACTCATAGAATCAGTTGTTGCCCATATCCCATGGCCTACAACCCAAAACCTTTCATAACAAATTGATGCAATATTACGACTACTAACTCATAATAATGTTCACAACAAATTTGTGAATAATATCTCAATCTATTCTTAATAGGTTGTCTCAATCTGCATCAATCATAGTGAAAAACAAGGATTTTGATTTGAAAGAATGAAATCAAATTCTGCTACAATCACTATTTCATTCCTTAATAATCAAAAACAACACCCGACAAAGCCACATATAAATCATTCCAAGCAAATCATAATAAACACATGTCCATCAATTTATATTAAATATAAAACAAGACGTAGAACACATTCGCAAGCGTCTTTGACACCACTCTAGTGATCTATAACGAAAAATAAACAAATTCGTAGCGGAAATGATTCCTCCAGAGATCCATGCAAATGTAGAATTACGTCTTACAACTATTCTAAGCGAATAGTGATGTGCATATATTATATATATTTTTAGATACTTTATATTGCACATTTACTTACATTTCATTGACATGATCTACCTTATCGCACCTCATTTTATTATGTTATCATGCTTTTTACTCTATATTGTTCGGAGATCTATTTTTCTTTATTTATATTGACAAGATGTATTTCAGAGCAAAACAGAACTTAAATGGAGAGCAAAGCAAAAAGAAGAGCAGAAAGCAGAGTAAGAATTAGAGCAGCTAGGCCAAGGCACTAGTCGTGCCCCCCCAGGAAAGTGCATGCCTCAGCAATAGGAGGAACTCAAGGCACGATTGTTTGTCACAGACACGGTTG
>JBBUKS010019617.1:0-11735 GCA_038050645.1 Hedychium gardnerianum
TAGCCCCCGTGATTTACCTCCTCCGTGTTGGTCCTGGGACGGACTGACGGGGGCGCTAGGGGCGAGCGTTTCGCCTTTTGCCACAATAATAAATCAGATAGGGGGCGAGCGTTTCGCCTTTTGCCACAATAATAAATCAGATATTTAAAATTTAACTGATGTATTATCAATTTTTTTTTAATGAGTAGCAAATTCGAATACACTAATTGTTAAAATGACCTCCATAGCTTCCATAGCTTTTCTGATTTATCCAGATGACAGATAATTTTTTTTTTATAAAATTGAATCGATCACTCTAAAATTGATCACTCTAAAATTAATCGAACTCCAAAATTAATCAAATCAAAAACTTAGATATATGATATCAATTAAAAAATAAATAAATAAAAATTAAATTAAATCCATTGTTCATATATTTATGATCAAGCAATTGCCTTCCTGCTCAGTTTACTGTCGGCCTCTGGTGACATTAATGACTTCAAAATTACACGTTTTCATCAGTGAAAAAACTTTTGAAAAGGTGATAAGCTAATTGCATAGGTTTTGAATAACATGTTGATAAAATTTGAACTCGAAGCACCCTAAAATCCAAAAAGGGATAACATTGAAATCCTTTAACATTATCTCAAACACCAGCCTAAAGCAAGCAAAATTCTCTTTTTAGGTAGACACCTTACAGTTTGTTCTTCATCTCCAACTAAATCCACCAGAAAGTCAGAATCCATAAAACTGAAGTTGTATAACATGGAATGCTTCTTGTGACCTCAGAAATGCTATATCATTATGAGAAACCTGCAGTTGCTACAAGTCAATGAGATGTCATTGTGGCCCTGGAACACAAACCGATCCAAAAATGGTGCCCACCAATCCAAAAAATAACTGAATGCGATACAAGGTTTAGGAAGATCTATAATTTAGAGAAGCTGCTATCATGTTCAAGGATCAGAAAAAGGCCATTGCTTATGACTACCATTTTGAAGAACATTTGTGCCAAACGAGCACCAAATGTCTGTGCGGATGGAAACTGGTGAAGGGTAGACAATGCTGCTAAACTTTTATTTTGATGAAAAGGAATTCTTCAACTTCTCCCATTCATTAGGCCCGTCGGGATGAAGATTGACGACATATTTCACAAACCTTGTGTCTGAGCATGCAAGAATCGTACTCAAGGCTACATTTGAGTGGATAATTTTCCTATTTCTTCCAGGAGCTATTACCTTTCTTTCTTTGAGCCAAGCATACATAGTAAACCTCAGCTTGATCTTGTCTATATTGTAGCACAAGAATGCCTTAAAGTCAACAAGTGATTCGATCGAATAGCCCATGTGATTCATAAGAAAGTCAATCTTTTTCTCAATTGTATCTGTTGATTGATTAAGAATGGTAGGAACTGCCTTGATCATCTGAGAAACAGTGTTGCAATCTAATCCAGCATTCACTAGGACGTCAAATCGCTCTTGCAATTGGTCCCCTCTCCCTCGGAACTTGCTCATTGCTTTAGCCATCTCATCAGAATTCTCTATAAACCCCAGCTTCAACAAGAAATTGGTCTTTTCTTGAAGAAAATGTCCATCCATTTTACGGAAAATGAGAACATCAACCTTCTTTTTTGAAACTAATGTTCCAAACTGACTAGGATCTTCTTTTATAATCTCACACAACCTTATCTTGGATACATTTAGGCTTGTCAAAACAACATCAGGTTTCTTACTTGAACAAGAACCCAAAACTTGGGCATGGGAAGACAAAATGCTATCAATATCATCGCTTGACATTCCAATCTCTGCTAAGAAATGCACAGACTGCAACAAGTTTTTCGTGAAGTTCCCAGCCAGGATTTGCGGGTACTGCACAAATAAAACTAATATGTTGGACTTTCTAAAACCCAGCTTTAACAGGGTTGCAACTACAATGTATATTTTCTTTCCAGAATCATCAAAAACAAAATTTGCATTGTTGCTAATCAGAGAAGACAATTCATTCTTATCACAACCAATTCCATCAAGAAAATTCAGCATACCAAGAATCCATTTCCAATTATAAAAAGTCTTGTCTGATAAACATCCTCGGATCCAATCCGGCTCAATACCTAGGCTCTTCAATTTCCCAAGAACCTTATGAAAGTTTGCATTTACACCACCGACTAAAAGTGAAGGACAGCATGTAACAAGCTTGATAATGGTAGGTTTGCTGAGCCCAAGTGCTTCATAAGAACGAAGCTTTGAGTGCAAAACACCAAAATCATACCTGAACATTTCAGTCCCTTCTTTGTACATCTTACCAATCTTTCTTCTGGGAACTCCATAGTTGCAAAGAATATAATAGTTCTCGAGCAAGACATCATCATCGTGAAGGAAAATCAGATTTCGAGGAAGGAGGGGCTGAATTTCTGTTGGGTTCAGACCCAAACTTTCAAAGAAGGGCTCAAATTCATTGATGGGGTCATAGCGAAGATACCTAGCGAGGGACCTCCCCACATCATCATCATTGTCAATCTTCGCAAGTATACGCAGGAGGAACTCAGGAGAGTTCTTGCTAATGTGTTCAGCGTCCATGAAAGGCAGGTCTCTGGTAACATGAAGGTAGTCAAAGACAGCATTTTGAGCATCAGTTTGGTCAAGGCGAGTGATTCTCTGTCCACTAGAAGCATCAGGAAATGGTTCTGCACACAATGAAGCATCCAGAGCAACTCGAGTGCTAGAAAAAAAACGATCTTGCTGCCGATTTAGACGGCTCTTGAGATCGAAGGCATTTCTCGTGGCAAACAGTAAGGTTCTGTGACAAAGCCATTCACTTCCGTGATCAGATGATGAGGGGTTACGCTGATTGGAACCTCTACATGGGAATTTTGTTCTCGGACAAGAGAAAAAGTAACGTTTTGGAAAACCAACAGAAACACTGGGAAGAATCAGAGACGCACTCGATCGGGAGAGAATTTCGGAAGAATGAATGCCCCGAATCAAAAAGAAAAGTCTCATGATCAGTTCCTCAAAGCTCGACGATCGCCACTGGTTAACAGGAGATGATATATTTGCAGTGGATGCCGTCAGAAAATTGCAATAGGATTTGCTACATACCTCAAATTTCAGGGTTTCAGGTTGTTCTGGCTTCTCCTCAGAAGGAAAGACGAGTTTTTTTGGGATCAAGATCTGGAAACTATGAGAGGGATAGAAGAAGAGAGCCCAAGTGGGGGGTTTTTTGCTAGAACCCTAGATTTGCTTGTTCTATCAAACGGCTGTGGTGTCTCGGAGAGTTCAATCGCAACCGTTAATTTTCTACTAACGCTCCTATCGAGCGGTTCATATGCTTAGAGTCACGGTCAAGAGTTTTGACATAAAATTAAACGAGACTCTTTTATCCATAACAATAAAGAGACACTAACACTTAAAAATTATTAAAATAATATCTCATTTATAATTTTTATTTTTTTTTATTTTCCGCTTCCTTTGTATAAATTAATACCATCTTAAAACTATTTATGTATGAAATAACACTATCTTAAAATTATTTATGCAAAATAACTCTCAAGTGGAATCTTTTGTATAAATAATATCACCTCTGAACTATTTTGTATCAAAATAACTTTAAGATGAATAAAAATATGATGCTCTTTTAATTTTCTAAGAAAATACTTTCTTCATTTAAAAATATTTAATATTTAATTTATTTATAAAAAAACATTTAAAACCTTTAGATATTTAACTAAATTGAAATAATTTACATCAAGAAAATAAAGTTTTAGAGATAAAAAAAAGTTGTAGCAGCTACACAATTGTAGTTGCTACAATGCGACCCCAAATCAAGATTTAGACAAGAATATAGGTGGGAGATGTGTGTCAGAAACATGCATATATTAGAAGCAAATAATGTATCAGAGAATATTCGTCTCATTTTATAAGGGATAGAGCGCTCTTTTAATAAAAAAAATCAATATAAATTGTCCCTTTGATGATTTCGTGAAAAAAATGCCCTTCCAACTTTTGTCCTCTATTAATAAAAAAAGGTCAAAAAATATTCACATTGAACTTGTATTTTATAAAATAGCATTATCTTAAAATTATTTTATATAAAGCAACTCTAAAATAATTTTATTATATATAAAATAATTTCAAAGTGATGCAGCCTGATATAGTTAAAAAAACACCTTTTTTAATTTCCTAACAAGAGTTTTCTTTATCTATTTCGCTAATGCTTAAATGGTGAATGATATGATATCAAGAGATGGAATGACTCTGTTAAATGTCCATGGCCAAGCTTTTTAGGTAGATTGGATACACATCAAGTCGGTTTCCATTGAGTCAACTCCTATCGAGTCGACACCATTGTGTTGTTTCTTGTCGAGTCGACTCATGTCAAGCCGATTACTAAGTGATGTGTGTAAATCACAAATACATGATAAATGTCATCAAATAATACAAAGATCAAATTCACAGGGATGGGTGGTCAAGTACTAGTTTACTAATCAAATATAATTGTCTAGACAAATCTTTGGTTTGAGTTGAAAGAAAACTAAGTTCTAGGGTGAGAAATCGGAGAATTGAGATGAAAATCAGGGAATTGGTTGAGAAGAAGGAAAGGAAGAAAGAGGGATCTTGGTGAATTTGATTAGAGGAAGCGATTTTAAGATTTTAGTTTTACCTCAATGAATGCAAACACTTAATCTATTGTTTGATTTTCTATGCTCAATGATAATTCATGTAGGTAGACTATCCTAGTATCCGATGTGAACTTTTGAAACTACACCGGCGTATCTAATTTCAAAGAGTTAGAGCTTAAGGATTACTTTTCTAAGAAGATTCCTGTCACGTGATCCCACAATCCTCAAGTGACCTATTCCTATTGTGTGGCGACAAATTGGTTCAGATCCTTTACATTCTATAATAGTCTATTGCTCATCGTGGCATACCGATCTACTTTCGTAGGTGACTCTCCACATCTTGAGTTTCTACGAGTCAGAGGATTGAGTTCTCCTTTCAGTTCTTCCTCAAATCCTCATGGGATACGAATCTTGTATTTTTTGCATCAAAATCATGTGTACTCAGTAGGCCCGGACCATAAACAAATATATCATCACATAGATTCAAATCAACTAAGTGTCTATATACTAAGAGATTACTTCCTAATCCTATAATCAAAGAAACTACTCCATAATCATAGGATTACAACCGAAATTCATCATGAAATCAGTTACAACAAGACAATGTTAAGAAATGAGAAGAAGAAAGTCTAGTGTTGTTGCAAAGAGTTGAATCTGGATGCTCTAATCTTTAATTTGGGCGTAGAGGGCGTAGAATCTCCCTGAATCCACTCTCTAAGGTCTTCTAGGAGCCTTTGGGAGACTCCCAATCGAGATCCCTATTCAGATATGAAATCAGCCTTTTATACCCTGATTCAGGGTGCTCGACACGAGCGTGGCCACGGGCGTGGCTGAGCCCGTGGTGAACTCAACCACTAGCTGTCGGGGTCTACCGCGGGGGTGGCCACGGGAGTGACGGAGCCCGTGGAAAAATCTATGAAGAAGCTGGATGGCGCCACGAGCATGACAGAGCCTGTGGTGAACTCTGTGAAGGAACTACATGGTGCCATGGCCATGGAGGCCAAATTTTTGCTCGTGGCAGAGTCTATGATTTTTGAAATTTGACCCCGGGCTACTCCATGATGGCCACGACAGTGACCATGGCTGTGGCAAGCTTTGAGTTGCCCTTAGATGCTTCGTTTAGCTCCGTTTTCGCTTCCTTTCGTAGCCTATCAAAAAAAAATAATGAAAGCAGTTCTCCGAATTAGAAAAGTTTCAAAATGAAATATGAATAGATGAAAACATGAGGTACATGCATATGTAATAGAATAAGATGTGTGTCAAATTATAATAAAAAAACACTATATAAAATACACATATTAAAATCCCCCGACCAAATATTTGCTTGTCCTCAAGCAAACATCAATATCTAGAACACATGTGAATGATCATATCTTAAGTTCAATAAGTTCAATAAGTTCATCAAATCCCATCAAGTAATATTATTATAAAGTGAAGACATTTGATTAGTTTCACCAAGTCTAACAAGAAAGGTGTCAAAAACTTGATATGTGTAAATCGCAAGTGCACGATAAATATCGTCATGTAGTACAAAAATTGAATCCACAGGGACTGGTGGTCAAGTACTAATTTACTAATCAAATGTAGTTGTCTAGACAAATCTTTGGTTTGGGTTGAGAGAAAACTAAAGTTTTAGGGTGAGAAATCGAAGAATTGAGATGGAAATCAGGGAATTGGTTGAGAAGAAGGAAAGGAAGAAAGAGGGATCTTGGTGAATTTGATTAGAGAAAGCGATTCTAAGATTTCGGTTTTATCTCAATGAATGTAAACAGTTAATATATTTTTTGATTTCCTATGCTCAATGATAATTCATGTAGGTAGACTATCCTAGGTATCCGATGTGACCTTTTGAAACTACACCGGCGTATCTAATCTGATTCATCATCTTCTTCCAAAGAGATAGAGCTTAAGGATTGCTTTCCTAAGGAGATCCTCGTCACGTGATCCCACAACTCCCAAGTTACCTACTCCTACTATGTGGTGACAAATTGGTTCAGATCCTTTATGTTCTATGATAGCATATTGCTTCTCGTGGCATACCGATCTACTTTCGTAAGTGACTCTTCACGTCTCAAATTTTTATGGGTCGGAGGATTGAGTTCTCTTTTTAGTTCTTCCTCGAATCCTCGTGGGATACGAATCTTGTTCTTTTGGCATTAAAATCATGTGTACTCAGTAGGCTCGGACCATAAACAAGCATATCATCACATAGAAAGGACTCAAACACATAGATTCAAATCAACTAAGTGTCTACATACCAAGAGGTTACTCCCTAATCCTAGAATCAAAGAGACTACTCCATAATCATGGAATTACAACTGGAATTCATGATGAAATCAATTACAACAAGGCAATGTTCAGAAATTCAGAAATGAAAAGAAGTAAGCTTAGTCTTGTTGCGAAGAGTTGAATCCAGATGCTTCAATCTTTAATCTAGGCATAGAGGGTGTAGAATCTCCTTGAATCCACTCTTCGAGGTGTTTTAGGAGCCCTTGGGAAACTCCCAATCGAGAGCTATTGTTTAGATATGAAATCAGGCTTTTATACCCTAATTCTGGGTGCCTGACACGGGCATGGTCAGGGGCGTGGTCGAGCCTATGGTGAACTCAGCCACTAGCTGTCGGGGTCTGCCGCGAGCATGGCCACGGGCACGACGAAGCTCGTGGTAAAATATGTAAAGGAGCTAGATGGCGCCACCGGCATGGCCATGCCCATGATGGCAAAAAAATTTCTCATGGAAGAGTCTATGGGATTTGAAACTTGGCCCCAGGCTACTCCATGATGGCCATGGTTGTGGCCATGGCCATGACAAGCTCTGAGTTTCTCTCAGATACTTCGTTCACCTTCGTTTTCGCTCCCTTTCGCACCCTATCAAAGAAAATAATGAGAGCAACTCTCCGAAGTAGAAAAGTATCAAAATGAAACATGAATAGATGAAAACATGAGGTATATGCATATGTAATGGAATAAGATGTGTGTCAAATTATAATAAAAACACTATATAAAATGCACACATCAACCACTAGATGGAAAACAAGGATATAATAAGGTATGCCTTAAACTCATTTCCTCGAAACACATTGTGGGCATCTATAGTAGATGCTTATAAAGTTTTGAGGAACCTATCTAAATTAAAATTAGATGAATTCTTCTCTAAATAAGAAATGTATGAACATACTAACTCAAAACAGGTTGAGAAAGGTATAGTTTTGCTTACAGGTTCTACTAAGGAGGTGAAAACGAGAGCTCGAACCAAACCCGAACCAGAAGATGAGTCCGACCCAGGATCCGATGAAGAAGAACAACTAGTGAACCTAGTAAGGAAGATGTTCACTAAAAAGAAGAAAAACTTCACCAAGAACGATCTAAAGAAGATGATCAAGTCTACATCCAACGATGCAAAGGCGAACATCACTTGCTATGGATGCAACAAGAAGGGGCATTTCAAACATGAGTGCCCCATTCTAAAAGAAGAAAAGTCCAAGAAGACCAGAAGAAAGAAGACACTCAAAGTCACCTGGGACAAGTCTTCTTTAGAGGAATCAGATGTTGAAGAACCAAAGCAAGCAAACTACCTCGTATTGATAGCAATCGAACCTGAATCAGAAAGTGAATCATACCAAGTAGATGAGTCCGAGTACGAGTCAAGCCACGGATCCGTATCCGGTTCAGAAGGTCCCAATGAGGTAGAACTTAAATTATCGACAATTTTTTTTAAAGTTATTTCATGCTTAAATAGAAAGTTAATTAAATCTGAGGAATATGCTAAACTACTCCTTAAGGAAAACAACGACCTTAAGGAACAAATTAACTTGAGTTCTTCAACAAACCAACTTCAAGATGGAAACTCAACTCAAGTTGCAAGACTTGAGGAAGAGAATTCTATTTTGAAAAGTCAAGTTAAAGAACTCAAAGAACGGTTGAAAAAGTTTTTCTCAGGATCTAAGTACCTAGACATGATACTTGGATTCCAAAGAGTTGTGTACAATAAGTTCAAACTCAGATATAAATCAAAATCAACCAACAAATCATTTTTATCACTTATTGCTCAAAACAAGAAATATACCAAAGCATGGGTTTCGAAAGCTTATCTAACCAAGCAAGTAGGAACAAATCAATACTACATACATAAAACTGAAATACATTATTTAAATACAAAAACAAAATTATATGATTCAGGGGGAGGCTTCAAACTAGTTGGCATCTTAAAACATAACTTACCCAATTATGTAGCTAAGACTAGATAAACTTGGGATAATTTTAACATGTTAAATAGTATTAGAGAAGATTGAGATGATAGTAGGTTAGGAAAGTTCTGTCAATTGCATATCTAGGAAGAATCATATATGTTCGACCTTGTCCCCATGGGATGAGTTGTTGGCTAGTGCATGAGGTGTTGCCACCATGAGGTCTGGGGGTCAAATCCTGGCTAGTAGCCAGGTTCTGCCCTCCCTTATGCACTAGTCATTGTTCGGGCTAGCTAGACTAGCCCCCGTGATTTACCTCCTCCATGTTGGTCCTGGGACGGATTGGCGGGGGCGTTGGGGGCGAGCGTTTCGCCTTTTGCCACCATATATGTTCGACCTAGTGCAATCAACTTAGCGGAACTAGCTGAAGTTATCCTAGTCCAATCTAAACTAGTTAGACCAAGGTTTAGTATTAAGTTCCTTAGGTAGGACTATTTAAAAAGTTTTGTCTTAGGAACGTGGTTACTTTAATGATGTCCATGTGACTCATCATAGCCTGAAAACTTATCAAAGAATACTTTCTTGGTGGACCCAAAACTAAACTTGAATCTAACATAAGTTAAAATAACCCAAGATAAATGACTCAACTCATCTCACAAAATTGTAGGATTACCTTGATTGAAAAAATTAGACCGGGTGAGATGACTAAGAATAAAATTCAAATCTTAAATTAAAAACAAAAATTCAAATTCAAATCTTAAGTTAAAAAAAATCAAATTAAAATATTAATTAAAAATGTTAGATATGACAAATAAATAATAATAAAATAATAAGTGATGATTAAGAAATAACCTTATAGAATTTTTAAAGAATTTTTAAGAAAATTTCAAGATTTAAACCAAATTTATATGACATTTTAAGGGGATAAAATTATTAGGTTTTGAGAGAGCCTGTTTAGAATATCAATTAAGTTAGAAGTTGATTGATTTCATTAACTTAATTTTAAATAGAAAATATAGGTTTAAAATTTCCTATTCCTCTCCTCCCAAATCCTGAACCCTCCTTCTTTCGATTCTTTTCCGCTGCCAACCCTTTGGCCATTGCGAGCAGTCCCGTTGCCAGCGCTTCCTCCCTTCCTGATGCCTGCCTTTCTGTTCCCCACAGTGAGTAATAGTAGCCATGCATTTCCCTCATGATCGACTATGAGCAGCCTCCCTGTAGCCGTTGCCATGCGCGCGACGTCGAGTGCCCTTTTCCTCCACTTGTGCTCATCACCAGGCATAGTCTCGGATCATCCTCCCCCAGCGCTCACGTCCTTGTCGCCGCGCGCTTGCCTTCACTGTTCTCCTCCTCCATCATTGCAGCCCATCATCGGGAGGCCACCGTCAGAGAAAGCTACAAGTTAGGGGTAACGATAACTAAACAAAGTTATTATATTGATTAAACCTATTTTCACTAATTCATAATGTTAATAGATTGAAAATTTATTAATCGATTAATTGTTAGATATATGGATTGATTTTTTGATTTGGATTGATAAAATTTTCTATTAATGGCGAGGTAAATGGATTAAGGATAGATATGAGAGATGACTTATTTTATAGGTTGAATTAGTTAATATTTCTTAATCGGTGTAGGATTTAAGTGTCGTTACTTGATTTGCGGTAGAGCATTGTTATAATATGTGTTCTATGATGTAGGACTCTGATTCGGGACAAGATCTTCTAACTTGAAAATAGCTAGGACGTTCTATAATTTGAGGGGGGGTAATTCTTTCCTTATTCTCTTTAGGATATTGACCTTAGTGCATGAGATATGGACTTGATAGGTAATTTTATTACCTTGACTCTATTCTTATCCTTACTTGATTGCTTGATCTTTGAGTTAATCATTTTGATATCCATGGAATCTCATTTTGGCTATCCATGTTTTGTAATTGTACACAAGTGTGTGGTGTGTACCATAAGAGTTTATCCTTCTAGTTGTAGTTGTACATACATGTGTAGTGTGTACCGTAAAGGGGTTATCTTTCAAATTGTATTTTTCTGATTGTAGTTATACACACGTATGGGGCGTGTACTGCAGGTGGTTTATCTTGCTAATTGTGATTGTATACATTGCATTTCATGCATGTTGTCGACTACGATCTTCCTTTTGGTTGAGAGAGTCATTAGCCAAATCTGCCCACTAGGCCACTCGGGTTAGTGGTAGCTGGAGTGGTGTGCAGCTTGTCATATCGTGCCCACTCAGCCACTCGGGGTAGTGGTAGCTAGAGTTGCGTACAGGCAAGGACCTTCTAAGTTTGTAGCTAGATAACTACTTTGCATACTGTCCACTCAGCCACTAGAGAGCAGTAGTAGCTGGAGTGTCGTACAATTATCATATTCTGCACACTCGGCCACACAGATGTCGTGGTAGCTAGAGTGGTGAGCTGGAGTGACCATGCATATGCATGTGATGTGTATTGCACATGTTGGATGTATATATATATACATATATATACCTTGAACATGCTTGTGATATGTCACTTATGTTTGAGATATGGTTGTGGCATTTGTTTGATATTGTCATGCATGTTATTGGTATGTATATGTTTTATATGTTACTCTTGTGGTTACGAGCAGTACTATTGCAGATCCTTATTTTATTTCTGTACATTGTCTTATACTTGGTGGATCGGTTTGGATATTTACAGTTATTATGTTCTTACTATCATTTGTGTTGATATTACTTTTAAGACTGTATACCTTTGATCTCCTTATTATTAGTTGTTCATGCACTATCTTTTTATACCCACGGAGTTATTTGGACTCACTACTCCGTTGTGTTTATTTTTCTCAGGTAGCAAATAGAAGATAAGTGAAGTCGCTTAGAGGTCCGGTCCATCGGTCCACCAGTCCCACGTCATGTCGAAAGTTTTCCATTTTACTGCGTATTGCACTTTCTATTGT